>ML779794.1:457906-485664 GCA_009831015.1 Picea engelmannii
TGGGATTTTTTTGTGGATGCGGTAAAGGAACAGTATTACCCTGTTGGCAACTATGAGGACCAGTACATGAGATGGACCACACTGTGGCAAGAGAGGGGCCAAGCAGTTCTAGAGTTCACCAATACCTTCCATACCTTGCGCACTAAGTTGGGTATCAAAGACTCCGAGCGACATTTGGTTCTGAAATACCATGGGGCTCTACACAGATACATCCAAACTGAAATGGATTTTTTGGACATCTCATCACTCGGTGCTGCTTATCGATATACTATCAAAATCGAGCAGAAATTTAAGCACCAGAACAAACGGGAGTTTGGGTCTGCAAATCCGCAAAAACCAAATTATGACAAAGACGGCCCTAACAAACAGTCTCCTAAAAACCAGCCCAAGACACAAGAAAAGAAGGGTCACGGGAAGACAAAGAAGGACACTGGAAAATGGTGCGAGTTCCACAAAATCCCCTAGAAAAACACCGATGAATGTCGCTCAAAACAGTCATTAGTGGCCGAGATCAAAGACAAAGAGCCGAACCCTAATTCAGAAAATGATTCTGAAAATAATGGTAAAGGACAGATCATTGACACGGACCCCACTGTTATTGTCGCTACCGCAGCAATTCAACCAAAAGAACCAACAGATCCTGAAGAGGGGGAGCACCTTTTTCATTCACAAATGTGGGTGAAGGGGACCCCGCTGCATTTTATTGTTGATAGCGGAATCTAGAAGAACCTCATCTCAGCAGAGGTCATCAAACAGTTGGGATTGTCGAAAACACCACACCCGCAGCCATACAACATTGGGTGGCTTCGCCAAGGACGAGATCTCTGTGTCAGGCAATACTGTTGATTATCATACAGCATCCAACCCTTCAATGATGAGGTATTATGTGATGTTTCCCCACTGGATGTTTGTGATGTTCTCTTGGGCCAACCATATATGTGGAGACGCCATGTTGTTTATGAGTCTCGACCCCGTAGTGTCATTGTTACTTTGGGGGGTCATCTCTACAGAATACCAGAGGTAGTTCCGACTACTGTTCCACCTAAAAAGTGTCACAAGGTAGTATCTCATGCTGCAAAATTCAGCTTCTTCACAATTTGTTCAAAAGGAGAACAAAAGGACACTACAACCACTACAGCCTTGCCCCAAGCACTTTCTATCCAACAGAAGCAGGTCAACAAGGTTGCAGCAAAGCACAAAGATTCCTTCTGCACACCATCCTCTCATGTAGCCTGACTTGTTGAACAACCTCAACCTCAAAAGGTTCATGAAATACTTCCACAAACTGAGCAGCGCGACGTCTCCAGCAAGACAAGCAGCTCACCAAGATGCAGATTCAACAAGCGCTTTTCCTTCTCCCCCGGGAACTCAAAAAAATGGAGACCATTTCTTCCTAAGGAGGGAGGATTGATCCAGGTGGATATCAGTGGCCACCCACCTTTTCCAACTGGCTCAAAACAGCGTTCTGGCAATTTTGGCAATTTACTATTTTTAGCAGGTTTTAACTTCCGGGGCCATTTTGAGGGCCTAAGTGAAGGTTTTTCAAGATCGATGTTATCAATTATAGTTGAAGGCATAATTGAGCCCCAAAAATGAATCTCCTCGATGATACCTTTCCAATGAGCTATCATACGCCTAAAACGGAGATCGTATGCAAAAGTTACGACCCCGGGAAGTTGACGTACTAACTTACCCAAACGGGGCCCACATGACTTTTGGAACTTCATCTCCTAGGGTTAGGCTTTTGGATGTCTAGGACTTTTGGCATTCCCATTTATTGAAAAAATACCTTCAGAGCCTCATTGTAATCATCTTCTTGCGAATGCGAGTAGCCGTCACATCTCTTCTCAAAGATAAGCTGCCACCATTCTAGCGAGTCTTTCACTCTGTATTTTTACAGTCTCTGTACATTTCTTTCATTAATAGAAATCGTGTATTACTGTATATATGTGTTTATGTTTGCATCTCTGATACATTTCTATTATATTATTGAATATCCGAGATATCTCTGTGCATTTCTTTATTATATCTCCGATCTCATTTCATGCCGAAAATAATCCAGATCACTTCCACTGATCTCTTTCTATTGCCCACCTGGCAACTTCAAAGTCCATTTCTGCACTCCTGGCAGTTTATGAGATCTCCTGCTAATCTCATATCATTTCCCACCTGGCAATATGAATTTCCATTGTTGTCCTCCTAAAAGTCTATGAGATCCTCCAATGATCTCATTTCATTTCCCACCTAGCAATATGAAAATCCATCTCTATTATCCTGGCAGTTTATGAGATCTTTATCTAAGCTAACCTCCTCCTCATCACTGAGGTGTCTCCCAATTTTTGTTTCACGGATGTGAATCAGTTCCTCCTCTGTGTCACTGAGATTTTCAGCATGCCTCATCCACTTCCTCAACTCTTGTTGTTGTTTTCTGGCCAACAACTTTTGAACGGGCCATTTTACCTTCATGTTCAGAGGTCATTCGTACCTCCAATGTACCTTTGTCTCTTGTTGCATCTTCAATGTCAGTTGTTCCATTCTTGATCTTATCTCAGTGATCTCTTTGTCAATTTCTTCTTTACTATTCTCTTGGTTGTCTCCTCTTCGACCACGTTCATGGCCTTCAGTAGTCATCTTTTATGTCTTCATCCCTCCTGGCTATCTACCATTTGCTACTCATTTTTCAACAATATTTACAGAGCATCAATACTCTGTCCCTTTTCCTTTACCCATTGTTATATAGGAAAAATCCAACTTCTGAGACCATTTGATGTCATCAGATTATTTCTATTCACCTTTTCACCTTTGCCTACAATCTGCGGACACAATTCAGTTCTTGATACTACTTGATGTAGTCAGATTGTCTTATTTATCTCCTTCATTTGAAATCTACAGAAAAATCAACGTTGATACCTCTTGATGATATCAGACTATCTCCTTCACCTCTTTTCCTCTTTTGCCTACTGTCTACAAGCAAAATTTCATCTCTGATACCACTTGATGGTATCAGAGTATTTTCTTTATCTACTCTCTGCTATAGAAATTAAAAATCTGAGCTCTGATACCACTTGATGCAGACCTCCCCTGCTCTCCTCAGGGTTGCATGACCTCCCAGTCTAGGATCTTTCCTCCTTCTGAGTCGGATCGACCCTTCAGGCTCCTTATTGAACCCAAAACAATTATACACAGGCCCCCTTTTCTCCTAAGGCGCAGGTCCCGTTATACTCGCGACCTCTGTCTGGGTGCTTCTGAAACGTCAAGTTTCAGGCGCTAGCTCTTTTTTCATTAGCCCCTTCCTTCATATGGCTCTGGGTTGTGACCTTACGGAAATATCCGATTTCGAGTGCATCCAAGGGTGGTTTTAGGACAACCCACAATTCACTACAAAGCATCACGTATGCCTTCGGTGATACCATGGTTTCAATTGTGGCCCACTCAAGGAAAATTAAGATCCAAGTATATTTTGGCCCCGCAAATCTTCTCGACCGTCGATCTCTCACTTTTGGCGATGATCTGGGATCAATGGCTGCTATCTATCCTCCTTTCCTTTATTTCACACGCCTTCCCAGACCTCCATGATCTGTCGGCACATATCTCTCTTCCAAACCAATAGCTACGATTGATTCTAGCTTTTCGGTCTTCGGGAGTTTCATTTCTCAACCTCTCATTTATTTTAGAGAGATTTCTCTGAAATGGCAGATCATCTTCCACATGTCCTTCTAAATCGACGGCTCTGCTCCTGCTTCAGGACGTTAGTCTCCTAAACCAGATCAATGGTCCTTCATCTCCCTCCTCGATGAATGATCGAAATCTTCTTCGAGACTTCAGTGCTTTTGCCCTCTTCTTTCCTCTAGAGTGCTTCGTACCCTGAGTTCTAGATCTAGTGCCACGCGGCCACTTTCAAATCAACAGCTATTGTTCACTTCGGGACTTCGGCCTTCGGGATTCTCAAATCTCAACTTTCACTTCCCTTCGAAGTATGCGGATTTCTACCACATGTCCGCTTGAATCCGACGGTTGAAACTTACTTTGGCTCTTCGTGTTTCGGAAGTTTCAAACTTTTGTGTGCTCATTCCTCTCGGAGCGCCTTCACCCAAAACTAATGGATTTCCACCACGCGTCCTTCCAGACGATGGACGGTCCCAAATCACTTCAGGACTTCGAGAATTTAGCAAGTCCACTCTCCCCTTTTCCTTGGCTCCTCCTTAGAGGTGACCTTGGGCGGTGACCTCACGCAAACACGTGATTGCGAGAATGCTCAAAGGTAATTTGAGACCAAACTACTTTTCATCCTGCAATTCACCTTGAGCCTCCATGCATCGTTTCTCCAAAACTTTGGTTTGGATTGCGGCCCGACCTCGATTTCATAAAGCTCAAGCACCTTCTATCCTCACAATGCGAGGTGACCGTCAATCTCATGATCTTGATGGTGCTTCTAAACGGACGACCTAGATCTACCTCCAACAATTCAGATCTCCCTCTCCCAGATCGACAGCTAGGGTCGTTTCGAAATTTTGAACTTTGGAACTCTCAAATCTCAAACTTTTCCTTTCTTACGCAATGATGGATATTCTACGTTGTGATCCAATGGCCATTGTCTCCCTCTCTCCTCAGCTTCTGATCTCTTCTGACCTAGAATATTTTCTAAGTATTCAAAGGCTTCGACCTTTGCTCCTCCTTCGAGTCTGTCTATTGGGTCTCTTCTGCACTTATGAAAAGTGTTATCCCTTATGAGCTTGATCCTTGGAGGATTTAGATTTCCCACGCACTCCTTTCATTTCTAGGATTTCGTCAAACTCAGATCCAAAGGATTTCTTGAAAAGAAATTATTCTCACCCTCTTTGTGTTCCTCTTGCTCAATGCACACCTTGTAGAGCTCCTCTTACAGAGTGTTCTATAACTCTCTCTCTCTCTTAAATCATGAATGAGTAACGATTAAATCATTAAAACTTTAATGCTTTGTTCATTATTGTTATATCATTTCTAATCTTATTCACTCATTATTTGTTATTTTGTTATTCATAGTGAAAGAACAATTTCCTTTATTTTTGCATCTTATTTTGATCCATTAGTTTAAACCATCATTTTCACGAGGCTTTATTTAAACCTTGTAACTGTATATATCTATTGTATATAATATTACTATTAGTTAAGTAATCATATTAGTGTGTTGATTGATAGGATTAAACATTTAGTTAGTTTTACATCTTTTAATTATTTTAGAATCATAGTTGGCTAACGGAGCCATAAAACCCGTCAGGGAAAATTATTCCAAATGGCTTGGGTTAAATAGACAACCCTGGATCGGGTCTTCCCTTCTCGTTGACGGTGTATCAAAAATGCCCGCCAATAATCCCCTGCAAACATTAATCAACATTGCATAGGGAATAACTCTCAAACTCGGTGTATATTCAATAATTAATATGGTCACTTGCATGGAAGTATTGCATAAGAAGAGTAATCTCCCTAAAACTAAAAATCCATTGTTGATATATGAATTGACACAAAAGACTAATGTTGGAACATGTAATGCACAAGTTCAAACAAATGATACATAGACACATATGCATATAATTGATTATTTTGTGGCAAGGTTTGAGATTGGAGTCATTTTCTTTTGTTGAAATTGAAATTATGAAAGATGATCATTTCAAGAAAGTGGACTTGGCCAAGTATAAACATCTTGATACACTCAAATGTTGGCAATACCTCAATGTAAACAAAAAAAATTGTGGACTTGGTTTTTATGGTAAACATTCATTCTTTATCGCTAATTTTTTCAAATCCATTAGATTTGTGAGTTGACACTTTTCAGTGGATGCACTAAAGGAAAAGAGTGAGGAGAGATCTCTACATTGTGGTCTGACTACTCAATCAAAGGATAAACATTTTCACCTCCATACATGTCTTCATTGTGGAGAGACAAATCATTCCTCTAAAAGATGTCGTAAGAGGTGAGTTCCCTAACAACTTAGCTGACACCAGTGACAGTTTGGTTCATTGAGTACTTTACAATGGCGCCTTGAACCCATATTATTGGCATTGAACTATAGTTATGTTTAGTGGCATGTTGTTGTTTTTTAGAAGGTATATGAAGTTTTGCAGATACCAATATTGATTTCTAATCCTTTTGAAGAGACTCATGGAGTTTTTTTGCAAGGGGCCTTATTGTTCTTGGATTTGAGTATGGACTAGTCCCATATTTTGCGTATTTTCAATTGCAAATCTAGTGTTTTGTTACTTTTCTAAAACATAATGTGATTGCCTTCTTTCATATTCAAGGGTGGGTTGGGGGGTTGTTATTGACATAGAATATGACACTTCTAAACTCTCATCTAAAAAATGGGGAGATTCATTGGTCATATTTTTAGGATCAAGAGGGACTGTTATTAATAGGTCGCGTGACACTTCTCAAGTCTCATCTAATAAAGGGTGAAGCTTTAGTAGTCAAGGTTCAAGAATTTCAAAGATGATGATTTATCATCATGATGATGATTCTAATAGCATTAATAGGATGATTTTGAAGTTATGACAATTAATTATGATTTGATGGATGAAGATTCATGTGGATTTGCAAACCATGTGAATGAAGATGATGAGAAGTTAAATACTCTCACCATCCAAGAGGATTTCAACATTGAAGAAGAGGAACTCATGAGCAGGAGCTCATGATTTTCCCAGCAGAGGAGTATGATGCAGGAGCATCGCTCCACCTCAGCAACACACCAGCATTCTAGCACATCAGCGCGCATTTCAGAGAGGGAGAGGCATTGACCCTCCCATTTTTAAACTTGAAATACAATCCTATACGGATTCATGTTGTAATCTTGAGTGAAAACCAAACCATATCTCTGAACAGACAGAAGATAAGGTCGCCTTTAATGGCTGACAGGTTGATGGCTCTAGGTTCAATTCAGACTAGATGGCTATTTATGAAAATTCAATGTAATAGTTGAGGTTAGGTGAAGAGGACAATCTCGTAGAGCCCTCTTTTGAAAATAATAGAGAGAGATCTTTGTAGAGAGGTATGGGTAGAAGATACTAGAAGTTCTTAGAAGTAGAACTTGGAATAGAGTTAGGATAGGAGAGATTGATAGAACTGGGACTCTGTTGAAGTCTAGTTTTTGTAAACATCTCTATAGACACACAGAGACAATAGAAAAGCAGGTTTTCGTGCATATAGTGTGTTTATGTATTTGTGTTGATTGTTATTCTTTCATATGTTTTCATATTTTGAATGCGTGAATTGGTGAAATATTAAATGAGTTTCAATTGTTTCTCTCATTAGAGTTCTCGAGTGTAAGGTGTGCACACAATCCACAAAGGATGCGTTGACAGAGGTGAGTTAACCTCAGGGAAGCTCAGGAGAGATCGTGTTGAACCTTCATCAACCAAGTGAAAGGAGTACACACAAGGAACGTTGTGTTGAGTTCGAGAAGAAACAGAGTTACTGAACACTCTGTAAGGAGGAGCTCTGCAAGGTGTGCATCGAGCAAGGAGAACGCCAGGAGGGCGAGAAGAATTTATTTTAAAGAAATCCTTCAGATCTGAGTTTGAAAAAATCCAAAAAATGCAAGGAGTGCGTGGGAGGTCGAAATATCCAAGGAGATCATGCTCAGAAGTATTAATGCATAGAGTGCATAAGAGACGGACTTGTTCTAAGTCAAGAAGCTCAGAAAATATAATGTTGCAAGTGCGAAGCGAGACCCAAGATTGTCGACTTCACAGGAGAAATCTCAAAGGCCGAGACCTTTATGCACTGACTAAATATTTTAATTCGGGAGAAACCTAAAGCTCAGGAGGAGGAGAAACAAAAACTGTCAGATTGGTTGTAAGGAGAATCCTGATCCGTTGGATCAGTGCCTAGCGAACAAGGATAGTGCGGGAGAAGAGAACATATCTCATCCATTGGATCTGAGCGCAGAGGATCAACCATCGTTGGATCCGGGAAGAAGTGCATGAGCTTTAACACTTTGTGTACATACAGGAGAGTGGACGTGCTAAATAGCTGAAGTCCCGAAACCATTTGGGACCGTCCATCAACTGGAAGGACATGTGGGGAAATCTATTGATTTCGATTGGAAATGATCCGGGAGGAATGAGTGCACAGAGAGTTTGAAACTTCTGAAAGCCCAAAGAGCCGAAGGGCCGAAATGAATCTGGACCATCAGATCCAGAGGGAATACGTGTCAATGGGTCGTGAGATTCAGAAGGAGGCGGAGGTGTAGCTATGAAACCCATAAGGGCATCCTAGACTAGGAGGTCGTAGAACCCTAGGAGGGTAGGTGGGTTGCATCAGGTGGTATCAAAGATGATATTTTTGTCTGTAGATTTCAGGCAAAAGGAGACAGAGTTGAATTTTCATCTGTAGATTTCAGGCGAAAGAGAAAGAGGAGGAGGCCGAATTTTTTTTGCAAACCACAGACAAGAAAGAGGTGAAAGGAGATGATCTGGTAACATCAAGTGGTATCATAGGTTCAAATTTTCCTGCAGACAACAAGAGAAAGGAAGGCAGAGTACTGATGCTCTGTGAGAAGGTTGTTGCACGTGCACAGCAACAGCAAAAATTTAAACAGCCAGGTGAACTGTGAGAGAAGATGGAGATGCTCTCAGATGTAGAGTGATCCATAGGTTTTCTAGGAGGGAAGAAAGAAGGTGTAAATGGCTACTGAAGGCCATGGACATGGTCGAAGAGAAGGCCGCAAGAAGAAATGCAATCCAGAGATGGATCTAGAGCTTAATGAGATAAGAGCAAGGATGGATAAGATGAAATTAAAAATGCAGCAAGATGCTAAAGTGCATTGGGTGTATGAGTGGCCCATGAAGAAGAAGGTGAAGTGGACAATCAAGAGATTGTTGGCCAAAAAACAACAAAAGTTGTTAAAGAGGTGGTTGAGGCATGCTAAAAACCTCAGTGACACAGAAGAGGAGATGATTCACATCTGCGAACCAGAAGCTGGAAGGAACCTCAATGATGAGGAGGAGGTGAGATCAAATGAAGATCTCATAAATTGCTAGGTGGGCAGAAATGGACTTTCAAATTGTTAGGTGGGAAATACAAAGAGATCAGTGGAAGGTCTCATATACTCCCAGAGGAGCAGTGATGAAAGTTCAAATTTCCAGATGGGCAATGATATTGGATCAGTTTATCTCATAGACTACCAGGTAGGTAGGGGTAAAGAAATGAGACTGTCGGAAGGTCTCAGGAGCTCAAAAATGAGTTCAAGTCAATAAGGAGTGTTTATGGATGAAGATTCATGCGGATTTGCAAACCATGTGAATGAAGATGATGAGAAGTTAAATACTCTCACCATATAGGAGGATTTCAACACTGGAGAAGAGGAACTCATGAGCAGGAGCTCATGATTTTCCCAGCAGAGGAGTATGATGCAGAAGCATTGCTCCACCTCAAAAACATGCCAGCATTCTAGCACATCAGTGTGCATTTCAAAGAGGGAGAGGCACTGACCCTCCCATTTTTAAATTTGAAATATAATCCTATATGGATTCATGTTGTAAGCTTGAGTGAAAACCAAGCCATATCTCTGAACAGACAAAAGATAATGTTGCCTTTAATGGTTGACAAGTTGATGGCTCTAGGTTCAATTCAGACTAGATGTCCATTTATGAAAATTCAATGTAATAGTTGAGGTTAGGTGAAGAGGACAATCGCGTAGAGCCTCTTTTGAAAAGAAGAGAGAGAGATCTTTGTAGAGAAGTCTCGGTAGAAGATCTTAGAAGGTCTTAGAAGAAGAACTCAGAATAGAGTTAGGATAGGAGAGCTTGAGAAAACTTGGACTCTGTTGAAGTATAGTTTTTGTAAACATTTGTATAGACACACAGAGACAATAGAAAAGCAGTTTTTCCTGCATACAGTCTGTTTATGTATTTGTGTTGATTGTTATGCTTTCATATGTTGTTCATATTTTGAATGCGTGAATTGGTGAAATATTGAATGAGTTTCAATTTTTTCTCTCATTAGAGTTCTTGAGTGCAAGGTCTGCACACAGTCCATAAAGGATGTGTTGAAAAAGGTGAGTTAACCTTAGGGAAGCTTAGGAGAGATAGCGTCGAACCTTCATCAACCGATTACAAGGAGTGCACAAAAGGAATGTTGTGTTGAGTTTGGGAAGAAATAGAGTTACTAAACACTCTATAAGGAGGAGCTCTACAAGGTGTGCAATGAGCAAGGAGAATGCCAGGAGGGCAAGAAAAATTTCTTTTAAAGAAATCCTTCGAATCTAAGTTTGAAAAAATCCCAGAAATGTAAGGAGTGTGTGGGAGGTCGAAATCTCCAAGGAGATCAAGCTTAGAAGGAGTAACGCATAGAGTGCATAGGAGACGGACTTGTTCTAAGTCCAAAAGCTCAGAAAAGATAACGTTGCAAGGGCAAAGCGAGACCCAAGATCGTCGAGTTCGCAGGAGAGAGCTCAAAGGTTGAGACCTTTGAGCACTGACTAAATATTTTAATTAGGTAGAAACCTAAAGCTCAGGAGGAGGAGAAACAACAATCGTCAGATTGGTTGTAAGGAGAATCGTAATTCATTGGATCAATGCCTAGCGAACAAGGATAGCGCGGGAGAAGAGAATAGATCTCATCCATGGATCTGAGCACAGAGGATCAACCATTGTTGGATTTGGGAAGAAGTTCACGAGCTTTAACGCTTTGTGTACATATAGGAGAGCGGACGTGCTAAAGAGCCGAAGTCCCGAAACCATTTGGGACTATCCATCAACTGGAAGGACACGTGGGGAAATCTATCGATTTCAGTTGGAAATGCTCTGGGAGGAATGAGCGCACAGAGAAGTTGAAACTTCTAAAAGCCGAAGAGCCGAAGGGACGAAATGAATCTAGACTGTTAGATCTAGAGGGAATACGTGTCAACGGGTCGTGAGATTCAGAAGGAGGCGGAGGTGTAACGCTGAAACACCCGAGGGCCGAATAGCAAAAGAGTCGAGATTCGTCGATTTGCGAGGGGACACTTGTCACCAGATCGCAAGCTCCGGGGAAATTTACATTGGAATTTCAGTTTGAGAATTGAAACTATTGAATCGCAAAGCCCGAAGAGAATTTGAGCTGTCAGATATAAAAAGGGGACATGTGGCGAAAGATCATGAATTCCGGGTGAAGTCACCCCGGGAGAATGCGAAGGAGAAAGGTTTGACATCGTCGAAGCCCAAACAGCCGAAGCGAATGATAGTCATTGATATGGAAGAGGAAAGGTGTCACCAGATCATGGACTTTGAAGGATTGTACTCCGGGGTTTTTATGGAAATAGTTTTGGGAAAGTTCCAAAGCGTCGAAGGCCAAAATGATTAAGGGTCGTTGATCCCAAAGGAAGAACACGGATCGTTGATCTGTGAAGGGACACGTGGAGTACGTAGATTCACTCCATTAGACAGCCATTGAACAGTCGTTGGATTTAGAGAGGACAGGTGTCAGAAGATCCAGCACTCCGGAAGATTTCACTTCAAAGATTTGTGGTTGTTGACATTTGAGAACGCCGAAGGCCGAAGTTCTAGAAATGATGAGAGCCTTCAATGTGAAGAGGGACATGTGGAGCCAGATCTAGGACTCCAGAGAAAAGCGGAGGACGAAAATGTCTGAAGAATCGGAGAAGGTCTCGACCGTCAATCGAGAAGGGAGTCAGAGGGTCATTGATCTGGTCGAGGAGGCCAAAACCCGAAGCGGGAGCATGATCGTTGATTGGGGAGGATACGTGTCAGCAGATCTTCCACTCTGGAAGATAACCAGTCAGCAGTGGCGAGGATTTGAGAATTGAGATTCTTGAAGTCCGGAATCGCAAAGAGATATGGTCCGTAGATTTAGAGAGGACAGATCTGAACCGTCAATCCAGAGGTACCGTCAAGATCGGGAGATTGATGGTCCCATAGAATTTTGGGGATTGAAGGTGTGTGAGCTTTAACAGGAAGTCACATGGTCATGTGAGGATGTTTTCCAAGGTCACATGCGAAGAAGGAACTTATCAAAAGGAGCTTGTAGGGCTTGAGAGTTGAAACTCTTGAAGGCCGAAAAGCTGGAATCAGCCACAGTCGTTAATTTATAGGGGATCTATGTGTTGACAGATTGTGCAGATCTGAGATCGTGCATAGGAGGCAGGGAAGGAGATTCAACATCAGTCCTTGATCGCAGGCAGCACCAAAGGAGCGGAGATCGACGGACGAGAGGGATTTCGGAGCCAAAACTTGCACGGAGGATAATTATTCTAGAGTGGGCCGCAATTAGAACCACGGTATTCACAAATGGATATGTGGCAGCACGAGGAGGATTGTGAAGAGAAAAGTGAGTTGGTTTGAAACCACTATTGTCGCACCTGCAATCGCGCATTAGCACAAGGACACAACCCAGGGTCGTATGAAGGAGGGGCTAATGCCAAAGGGGCTTATGCCAAAACTAGTGTTTTGGGAGCGCGCAGAAATTAGCCCGCTGGTCTAACAAACCTGCACACAGAAGGAAAAAGGGACCTGTGTATATTTGATTTGGGTTCAAAGAGGAACCCGAGGAGTCGATTTGAATCTGTAGTTAGATAGATCCTAGACCGGGATTTTGTAGAACCCCAGGAGGGTAGGGTAGATGCATCAATGTTATACATGTTGGAGATATTACACACTCATCTAGGAAATTATTTTCATAAGGTTGATATTACAATTGTTGAGAACGCTTCCTTAGATGAAAATATTCTCTCTAGAGAATATTCCCCTACAAAATAGGGTGGTTCTCTTCAATTCAGAGTTAGTTACACTAAGTTAGACTAGTGGAAGTCACTCATGCATGGAAACCTCAAATTTATCACCGGTAGTTGCATGTGTTTCTCTCACTTCCACACGTGTGACTTAGTTAACCGATGATTGTGTGCATCAGTTAACTAGGACTATGTGGTAGAATACTTTGGTTTCTGTCAGTTAGTGTCTAGATCTCTCTAGATCACTACTATGGCGACTTTACTTGGCCATGTAGAGTATATCATGTGTAATTAATCATTCTCTCATTAGTGAATACAATTATATTGATTATTTTCTCTGATCTCTTCTCTTCTTCTCTAAATTTGCAAGCTTTGTACGAATTGTTGTTAGCTAGATTCTCTATGTTGGTTTCACCACAATTCTACATGGTATTAGAGCCCATGGTTTGCTAGGATCAAGGTGAATAGGTTTATTATTTGTGTAGTTCCAAAAGGGAGATGCAGTAAAAAAAGATGGATTATTCACTGGCAATACTTTTGATGCCTCATAACTACTTCGAGTTAAAGCTAAAATTTCTTCATAAACTCAGATGCAGAGGCTTGTATCGAATTACCATGGATACATAGGTTGAGCCAACCTCTACTATCGAGAAGAAAACATATCTCAACCACATGGATAAGGCTTACGGCCTCATCTGTGTCTCTATGTCCCTCGAGATTCTATTTCACATTGAAGGTTGTACCACACCATATGATATTTGGACAAAGTTGAAGGATCTCTTTGGAAAATAGGACGAAATGAGAGGCCACGTGCTCGAGGTCGAGCTAAATTCCTTAGATCTAAGGAATTTTGACAACATCCAAGACTTCTTTACAAATTTCAAGTCCCTCCTCCTTCATCTAAATGGATTTGGAATAGATAAATCCACTCAACACAGTCAATTAATCCTTTCTATCTTAGAAAACCATGGTCTGAATTATGTTGTTTTCGTCTCATCGTTTCATACAAACAGATTCACTTTAGGAGTGGCCTAGAAAATGCCAACATTGGATCAGTTTATTAAAGCCCTCACACATGAGCAAGATAAACTCATCAAGATGGGGATAATCAAGGGACCCAATGTGCATGCACTTGTTGTGCGTGAAAGTAGCAACACTTCCAATTCAAAGTCCAAGCAAAAATGCAAGGGAAAAGTGCATGCAGAGCCAAAGAAGGAAGGGTAATCCAAACCCTTTGACGATTCCTCGGGATCAAAAGGTGGAAAAGGAAAGAAAGGGAAGACCAAATGCAGTTACTAAAACTGTGGTTATCATCCCTAATCGTCATGCATGAAGAATAAAAATGATTAGATAGCGCAGATTCTTCACAATAACAACCTCGGGGATCACATTCTTGAAGCTGCCAAGAAGAAGCTAGAAGATCAAGCTAAACAAGGTAACTCACATGAATTGATTGCAGTAACTCTTCTTTTGATGCATGGATCTTAGATTCAGGCGCATCCCACCATATGGCAGCTACAAAGAATGGTTTATCTTCTATTTCTACATGCATGGGTCCTCCCATCCTCATGGGAGATGATATCCCAGTTGAGGTCATTGGCCAAGGGAGAGTAGAACTCCCACACAGAAGTTTTGAGAATGTCTTGCATGTTCCAAACTCTTCGTGAATCTACTCTCCATTTATCAACTAACTCAGTCTGGTACAGGAAAAAGGGTGGAGTTCACAATTGATTTTGTAACCATATCTGATATTCATGATAACTCCACGATTATTGTTGGTGAGGTAAACCACCAATATTGTTTGTATAATTTCAGTAAATTCATTACTAAATATTATTATGCTTTAATACTGACACAAGTTGATGATACTAGTAGATGATGGCATGAGAGATTCGACCATCTTAACTTCAAATACATGCAGCAACTATGAAAATAGGATATGGTCACTGACTTGCCCAACATACACTTTTCAAAAGGAGTTTGTCAAGGATGTATTGTTGGCAAACATCCTCAAGAGAATTTTGAGAAAAGGAAGTCCTAGAGGGCCTCCTCTCCTTTGGAGCTCATCCATAGTGATTTGATGGGACCCTTTCCTCATTCGTCCATCAACAAAGCAAGGTATGTGCTTACATTTATTGATGATTTCTCACGATACACTTGGGTGTATTTTCTTAGGAAGAAGTCTGAGGTTTTTGAGCATCTCAAATACTTCAAAGGACATGTAGAGACTCAGTTTGGGAGAAAGATAAAAATCCTTTGCACAGACAATGGGGGGGAATATGTGAACCGAGATGTCTAACATCTTTGTTCAAATGTAGGTATAAAACTACAGGACACGGTACCTTACACTCCACAGCAGAATGGAGTAGCTGAGATGAAGAACAGATCCCTCAAGGAGATGGACACATGCTTGTTGCATACAAGATTTCTACCACCCAAGATTTGGGCCTAGGCACTTAGTTGTGCCAACCACATTCAGAACATATCTCCTCACATGGACTTCCTTTGAGGCATGGAGCGGCAGCAAACTGGAAGTCATCGACTTCTGAATATTTGGATCACATGCATGGGCCCACGTACATTCTAAAAAGAGGAAATCATTAGATCTTCAAATTAATGCATGCATTTTCGTGGAATATGCAGATGGTACGAAGGGTTATAGGTTACTTGATCCCTCTATGGACAGGCTCATCATTGAGCGCAGTGCTCATTTTGAGGAGACTCCCTTGCATGCACCATTGGAGCCACATGCAAAGATCTTTGTACCACTGCCTACACTAGACATCAGTGATGATGAGTCTACTCACTCAGATCATGGTTCATATCTAAGCTTTGAATCTGATTTAGAAGATGATGAGCATGTCGATGATGAGCATGCAGATGTTGAGACACCATAGATGCCCAAGTGGGCAAAGACCACCCTATAGGAAGAAGGAGGCCTTGTGGGAGATCCAGCAAACCTAGGAGAATGAGGTATCAGTTTGAGGATCCTCCTCATGCACTCACAGCTACCGAACCAATAATTCCCATGTATTGCTATATGCTTCTAGCTTCAGACCCATAGACCTATGCAGAGGCTGCAGGAAATCCCTTCTTGGAATCTTTCATGCAGGAGGAGTATAGCTCTCTCCTCGAGAACTAGACTTGGGATCTGGTTATGCTTCCTTTAAACAGTAAGTTGTCAGATGTAGATGGGTCTACAAGACCAAAAAGGTAGCAGATGGATAGGTGAGCAGGTATAAGGAAAGACCGGTTGCCAAAGGCTTTCAGCAGATTCATGGGATAGACTATGATGAGACCTTTGCTCTCGTATCAAAGATGGACTCCATCCCATTAGCTCTTGCCATTACGGCAGCCAGGGGGTGGGAATTTCACTAGATGGACATGAAGAATGTTTTTCTTCACGGGGATCTCTTAGAGGAAATTTGCATGGATCATCCATAGGGGTTCATTCAGAACTCATCCTTAGTATATCAACTGAAGAAGCCCCTCTGTGGCCTCAAGTAATCACCTAGAGCATGGTATGCAAACATGGATACCTACTTTCTCTCTCAGTACTTTGTCAGATGCAAATCAGATCCGAGCATCTACATGTTGAGGATCTCAGACTGCTTGTTGATCCTAGTTCTCTATGTTGATGACCTTCTGATCATAGGAAGTTTGGCCTCAACCATTGTTGCGGTTAAAGACATTCTTCATGTCAAGTTCTCTATGATGGACATGGTTCCACTACATTATTTCCTTGGTCTCGAGATTAGTCAGGATGCTTTAGGAATCAAGCTATCTCATACTAAGTATGATCAAGATCTCTTGGTTAGATTCCACATGACCAACTGCAAGTCGGTAGACACACCCTTTTTTTTTTGGGTACATCTTTAGGATGGTGGGGATACACCAGTGGTGGACAGCACCTTGTATTGACAGCTTGTGGGGAGCCTTCTCTATCTCACCCACACCTGGTCAGATCTCTCATATTCAATGGGGGAAGTTTCCAAGTACATGCAAGAGCCGCATGAGATACACTAGAAGGTTTCCAAGTGCATCCTTAGATATGTTCAGAGCACCAGAGGTTATGGGATCCACTATGCAGCAGGTTGTGCATTGGATCTCATCGGCTTCACCGATTATGATTGGGTTGGTGATAGCACAGATCGTAATTCCACATCTAGGTGCGTGCTTCGTTTGGGTTCCAGCCCCATCTGTTGGTCAAGCAAAAAGCAGTCAACTATTTCTCTATTGTCATCAGAGGTTGAGTACAGAGGAGCGGTCAACGTCACTATTCAGGAACTTTGGCTTCAGAACTTCCTCACCGATATTGGCGTCTAGTTTCAACGTTCGAATATCATTTGGTGTGACAATCAGGGTACTCTTAAGTTTTGCAGAGACCCAGTGTAGTGACAGTGGACTAAACACATCGAGATCCATATGCACTACATCAGAGAGTCGGTACATGATAGGATCATCAATTTGCAGTATTGTCCATTCGTCGAACATACTGCAGGCATCTTCACCAAGAAATTTACTGAGCAAAAGTTCCACTTCATGCATGATCATCTTGGAGTGAAGGACACAGCTGCTTAGCAGTTATCTTTCCTTCTTCATTTTTTGCATTGTACTTTGAGGGGGGGGTTTCCCATGAGGTTTTCCCTCTTTCCTCTATTTTTTCAATGTTTCATTCTTAGATGCATTGTACATTGGGTACCTAACATGGCCTTGATTTTCAGGACACATTCATCATGTAGACCCTAGTAGTGTTCAAGGGGGGTGTTGTAGATATTACACACTCACCTAGGTAATTATTTTCCTAAGGTTGATATTCCAATGTTGAGAACGTTTCCTTAGATGAGGATATTCCCTCTAGAGAATATTCCCCTACAAAATAGGGTGCTCCTCTTCAATTCAGAGTCAATTACACTCAGTTAGACTAGTGGAAGTCACTCATGCATGGAAACCTTGGTTTTGACACCAGTAGTTGCATGTGTTTCTCTCACTTCCACGCGTGTGACTCAGTTAACTGATGATTGCATGAATCAGTCAACTAGGACTATGTGGCATATTACTTTGGTTTATGTCAGTGAATGTCTAGATCTCTCTAGATCACTACTATGGAGACTTTACTTAGCCATTTAGAGTATATCATGTGTAATTAAGCATTCTCTCATTAGTGAATACAATTCTATTGATTATTTTCTCTCATCTCTTCTCTCCTTCTCTCAATTTGCAAGCTTTGTCAAATTGTTGTTAGCTAGATTCTTTGTGCAGGTTTCACCATAATTCTACAATACCCCTTCTTGTGTAACAAAGCATATTTTGATTAGTGAGCACAGAATGATTAGCCTTTGTTTTATCAAGAAAAATACTTTTCAAATACACTACAATAAAATGGTTTTGTTAAGAGAAACCAAGTATACATAAGAGTTTACATGAGCATGCACTTATTCAACAACACAAAGCATCTAAAGCGATTCTAGCAAGTTCACCCCTACATTGTAGTCAAAGATAACCATCTCAACTACAGTGGATTTTGCTCATAAATGACTATAAATCAACTCCATTATACATGAATGGATAAAATATTACCTTCAAAGAAATATGGTACAAATAGACCCAACACTTATGCCTCTACGTAAGCATACACTCATCATCAAATGTGCAGAGGAGAGTTATGTCAAACCTTATCATGAAAAATAAACCATGCATGACAATTGTAAAAAAAAAATGTTTTAGGAAGACTATCTTTATTTTGTTGGTAGAAAAAGATAAATGTCAAATTATATTAGATTATGGGATATAATATTAATGTACTAGCACATGCATTCATGTTTGATTTTCACATACATTGGATTGTGTCTTTATTACATAAAATACACACATAATTTATCACTCCAACGCAAGGGCTCTTTGTTCTCTCTCAAATAATATATAAATCGACGTCATCAACAAAACGCCAAATGGCCTATCTTAAGAAGTCTAATACAACCTTTCAAAATATACAATAACAATTAAAACATGGTTGAAAATATTGATCGGAAGTTTCGTTCATCATATTAACACATTATGTTTTGGTTATATTTATGTAAATGCAGTGTGGTTTATATGTTTATGTTTATATGGATTGTCTTAGTGTTATGCAAGTTGTTGCATATTATTTTTTATAGGAATTTATATTCTTAAAAAGAAAAATCGCATATAGAAATTTGGTCTCTTTTTTAAATTGTATTTCATTCAAATAAACTATATGGAAGTGATCTAAGAACATTCCAAGTCAAGTAAGTGATTATGTGCATTTAAATTTTAAAGTGAGTTTCATCTTTATTTTCTTTGATGTATGAACATTTTTAGTTAAGTGATCTTGCGTGCATTTAAATTTGTAAATTTCATATTATGTGGTTCTTAACATGAAAAGCCATAGGATGACTATGTTAGAGTATTTTGTAATCTTAGAGTATTTATTTATAAATGGAAAGAATTTGATGAGAGATTTTTATTTAAAATAGCATAATAATTTAAATATTTAAATGTGGGGTGAATTGTTATAATCTTTGGAATATGAAGTGTTGAATTTGAATAGTTGAGTGGTCGGAAGGTTTTAAGACAAATATCACGAGATTAAAGATGAAGTTTGTAAATAAGCAAAGGGTCTTTGGGATCTTGTACATTTGTCTTCTATAACTGCGTCTGTGTAAAATTCAAAAACCATGATGGGTTTGTGAATGTAAAAATGCTAAGAATTGATGCATTGTCATGGATGTATATTTCTTTCATTGTGTTGATTATGTTCAAACCATTGTTTTTTTGTTTTATAAATTCCGCAATGTGACTTTGGTTGTGGCACCACGCTGCATCAAGTGGTATCAAAGCAAGCTTACAATGTTGAGATGGGAAGATATGAGCATATGAGATTATTGGGAATGAAGAAAGTGATATTTTGATCTTTGAGAAATATTTCTAGGTGTTGTGAATAGGATTTGATGGTGGAGGTTACACTAGCAATCGGAAATTTCTATGAGATTATTCCTTGTTAAAGACAGTGCCAACACTCCATTTGTCTATGGATGGTAATTGAAGTGAGAAATTACCAAGAAAACAAGGATAAGTATTCCACCTTTTCCAAAAGATGTAATTGAGAGATTTGGGAAGCTATATTTCAACTTTGTATGGGGAGGAAATGGAAATCAAGGGATTCACTTAGTGGAATGGATAGATATTACTAAACCATAAACAATGAGTGGTTGGGTCTTTAAACACATTCATATATTTGGGAAATCTCTAGTTGCTAAAAGTCTGTGGAATCTAATAATGAAGGATAGATTATGGAGGATGTAATTGAGTAGAAATATATATAGCCCCAATTTCTCTATTAGACTTGTCCATCAAAACCCAGGAAGAGCATAAAGAATGTGTTAAATCAATGGAAAGCCTTATTTTTGGTTTTCCTATTATTGGGGACAATTTGGCCTAAAAAATAGGGAGAGGAAACCACGGTTGGGAATTGATTTTATCTTGGCATGTGGAAATGTAGTTTTACTTATGGATGATGATCTAGAACATTTGCATGGAAAAAAATTATTACTTAAACGAAGCAAAAGATCTAAATTCAACCACTATCTAGTCACAAGGATGGAAAACAACACAATTATTGAATCTAGTAGGGAAGAAGGAAGTAAGATGGAATCTTCTAGTAGCAAATTTGATAAAGGGACATATAAGATTGAACGAGGAGTTAAACACATTGGCTTGGGATCAAGATAAGGCATGTGGAAGTTATTCTACAAAACAAGGATACAAGGTTATGATAGATGGTGGAGACCACGCAGAGGTCTGGTGGTGGTCTAAGATTTTCGTTGGAAATATAATCCTTTAGGGTTACGGTATCATTCACTTGAAGGAATGTAAAATGCCAAGTGATAGTGTAACTGTCGCCGGGTTTCCAAGAGACTTTGGAATATGAATCCAAAGGTCAATATTGTGTATTTATACATGTCTTATATTGATTAATAAATGTACTCCACACTTATCCTCCAATTTTGTCTGTCCAACAGTGGTATCAGAACCTTGGTCTAACTCCGTGATTATCTGCCTTAGGTGTTTCATTTTCGTAGAAGAAATGTTAGTATGCACGTCTTCCCTGCAGTCTCTCTCTGATCGATTCTTTGTCTCTCAGCTATTCCTTCTACATTCCAGTCTGAATAATTATCCCTCAGACCATTTTCCTCCTTTGGTCTTGAAGCTATTCACATGGATCCCCTGTAAATGTAATATCCCTAGGTCGAACCCAATTGTAAATGTAAATGAAAATGTACTTAAGTTGGTGAGTTGTTTGATATCATTTTTGTATGCACCTTTCATGGCATAGTGCACACATGTACTGCGCAGTAAAACGATGAAGTGTGCAGATTCCAAGATACCGCGCACAACAACTTAAGTGCACTTGATTTTGAGGCCAGGGATCCTTTGTGTATATGTTGTGTTTTATAGGTTGGTGAGCCAGTTTGTGATTATTAGGCCGAAGATCCTAGATGTTAAAGGTCAGTGCACCTATTTTGTACATGTCTCATCATTAATATAAAATACATCGATGTGCGCAAACCGACCACGATAAAAGAGTATGGGGGACTAAACTCCACTAGTTAGGGAAAGGGGGGGCTAAGAGTTAAGGAAAAGGGCTAAGCTAGGGAGCTTAAGCCAAAAAGGAATATTATATTAATATTTCTTAAAGTATAAAGTATGGACAATTATTTTATCCTGAGTTCTAAGGATGGGGACAAGTGGGCCAAAGTAGCTCCCAACATGACATGTGTCAAGTTGGGGACATGCATATATATAGTTTGAACTTAGTTCATTTTCTCATTCCTTCCATCATTCAGTCATCCATTCGATCATTCCATCATCATTCACACGCTCATTGAGCTATCCTCTGTACCTCCCTGTCAATGTACCTGAACTTGTATCCATAACCATACATGTTTGTGTAGTTAGTTAGCTTGGGAGCTGGACTGAAGAAGCGGGTTGTCAAGCCCGTGGGATATTGAAGAGGCAAGTTATTAGGCCCGTGGGATATTGAAGAGTCGGGTTGTCAAGCCCGTGAGAAATTTCTCTCTGGGTGAGAGAATTGTTGGGAATTGTTTTCTTGAAGGTGATAAACTACAGCTACATACTCTGAGACTTCTTGTCTGGCCTGTTGTTGGAGCCCGGAAAGGAAGTGGGACAGCCGAAGGACTGTTCAGCAGAGAAGGGGAACACTTCCTAGGGTGGGACAGGCATGTGGGGAATGAGGGACTATAGGCTGTTAGTTTGAGTTGGCACCTATGGCAGAGCCTTTCATGTTGTCTGAGATCCATTAGCCTGGTTAGGAATCCCTTTACCCGGGTGGAGTTTAGTCCCAGCTGGGGGATGACCCACTATTGAGAGTGATGAGTAGTGTGGTCTAAGGCTGAGAGGTTTGTGGAAGGTCTGCACGCAATTGGTGATATTATTACCAAGATAAGTGTCAATTGTGTGATAAATTTACATGTTGCATTATTATTTACATGTTTATTTTTATGGGTTTATCCTATGTGTGGTTATAACTGACTTTATATTTATGGGTATTGCTTGTATATGTTGCATGTATATGTTTATTGTTATTTCAGTATGAATCTGTGCATTTACAAAATGAATTTATCTATTTATGTTTTATATATATAAAGTTCTGCAAGAGTTCTGTGTGTATATGTTTTAATTGCATGCAATTCGAAAAATTTATGTGGCATATATCAGTTGGATGTTGGGTATGTTACAATATGTTTAGAAGAGAATAAAAGTGTTCTCTCATGTAGCATGCCTCGGCATGGGTGGCCGGGGATGTTACACCCTAATCTTGTCGTCGCATTCATGATGCCCAACAGTTAGGGTTTCCATTCTGGTCATTGTTGGATAGAGGGATCAAATTTGTGGCTCATTGTTTCATTGATTTCCAATTGAGCAAAGAAGAAATACGAGCTAGGGTTCTAGTACTTCATGCTTATCCTCCAATTTCGTGTGTCCAACAATTTGGAAAATAAAGGCTCCTAAGAAAATGAGGATATTTTTATGGTTGGCCCTTTAGAACAAAGTTCTTACTTGGGATAGGTTACAAAAAAAGGGGGAGAAAATGGACCAAGCATATGTAATATGTGAAAGGGAGCAGAGGAAAACAATGGACATATAATTATACTCTATCCATATGCACAACAAATTTGGAAGGATGCCAAAAAAATCACATGAATCTTAAATTTATGGAATGGCATTTTTATAGAACAATATTTGAACAATTGATTTAGGAAGAAGGAATTGAAGGTCTTCAAGCATTTCCTTGTATAATCCTCTTGGATATTTGGATAGTCCATAATTATCACAGTGTATTTGATGATAATCACAAGCCAACCTTTCAAGTATTCTCACACATTTATGGTTTGTTTCAAGGTTGCAAGCCAAATATGACAGAAAGAAAACATAGGCAAGTTGGCCCAACTGATATTAGATAAAACATATCCTTGGGTTTTCTTTGATGGGGCTAAGAAAAGGCCTTGGGTATTCAATAATGTTGGAGGTATCCTATATATTTCAAATAGTATTTTGGTCAAATTCAAAGTAGGTTTGGGTACAAACTATTGATGTTTTAATAGCTACGAGAGGTATTAAACTCCACGTGTAACCTATAACTTAGAATAGAATATTCAGGAAGCAAGTGAACCATTAAATAGATGTGTGAAAACCCTAGAAGACAAGTCGGCCTAGAAGAATAAATAATATTAGAATATTATCTTCTAGAAAGACAAGTTGGCTCCACAAGAAAAAGATAAACAAAAAATATAATTACCAAAAAGTTAGGTTGGCCCAGCTAGAAAAGTCACTAAAAAAATTAATATAAATAGAGGATGCTTTAGCTCATTTGTACACCAGTTTGAGTGCAAGTCTTGTGGAGCGTTGCAGTCGTAGTTGCAATTGCAACTACAAGGAGGAATAAGGGTGTATGGTAATCTCTTGGTCTTGGTCTCTCTCTAGTTCTATCAAGTGATATTCTTGATGATTCTCTTAGTGATACTCTTGGTGATATTCTTTCTAAGTGTGGCGCAATTCTGAGAGAGTAGTGCAGTTGCAGTTGCTGCAGTTGTGTATGGTACGTGTTCTGTGGATATGGAGACTCTCTCTCTTCTGTGTTACCCTTGGAGAAGGATCGCTCTACTTGTCTTGAGTTGTTTCTGCAGTTAGCATCTAGGATTTATCTATTGGTTGTGGAGTAGGCTTGCCGGAATTATTCTATGTAAAGTTAGTGTGCTCGGGGGTGGAATATGTGAATGCATATGGTTGGGTGAAAATGATGTGACATTGCCTATGGTTAAACGAGCATACCAAAATTTCAACATGGAATCAAAGTTGGTTTCCTTCGTAACAGTCTAACCACTAGAAGGAAGATCCTTAGTTTCCCCCATTGTCAAGCTCATTGAGCACATACTGAACTCACTAAGAAGGTTTCTTAAGTAGGGTGCATCTCTTCCCCGGATCAAATATGCAAATTTTTGAAGTTGAGAAATTAGCGTTTCCTCATAAAACCCTAGATATGCAATACCGGTTGCAGTTGCAGTGCCAGTTCCTTCATGCCAGTTCCTTCGTGTTAGTTCCTTCATGTCAGTTGCTTCGTGCAAGTTGCAGCGCTAATTACAATGCTAGTTGCAGCACCAGTTACAGTGAAAGTTCTATGAAGTGTTACAGTGCCAGCACCAGTTATAGTGCCAGTACCAGCTACCTTTATATTACAAGTTGGAGCACCTTTGAAGTTTTAAGGTTCATCAATGCTTGTCATCGTTGCTGGATGGTGCCAATACCTATCGATTCTACCGGAGGTATGTACTTATATATATTTAAATTGTATCACTATTTTCAGTGTGATTGCAGGAGAAGGGATCTCTTACAATCGTAGATCCAGAGGGATCTCAAATCCATCACATTCAGAGGAACAATGCACTCCAGGTTTGATTGTTTTCATATGCCTCTATTTGTTATGGCATTGTGAACATCTAGTTGTATTTTGATCTATTGAAGTTATGATTATCATAGTAACCTCTCTAGCTGACTCTAGTCAAAGTATTAGATTGATTAAGGTTGAGATTTTTAGTTTATTTGCATTATATTCTCTAACTCAGATTTCTATCAAGAAAGCATATTGTCTTAAGTACAAGAGACGGGTTGAAGAGAATACTTGTCATCTTCAATGAAGGAGACTCAGAATAAAATCACAACACTCATTCTTGAAGATAAGACTCCATGTTCTAGGTTTGATTGATTAAATTAATAAGTTTCCAATTTGCACTTATCAAGTTTAATAATTGATACATTACTAGTTGTGACAACAATCCTTGAAAGGATATATTACTTCTAGATACAATGAATACTTGGAATCATGTGAGCACTATTGATATAAATGCTTATTATACTTGGTCACAAGATGAACTAACATCTCCTCTAGGAGATACTTCTTGTTTTTCTTCCAGGTAGGTCATCTTGATAATAATATGATGATTACCATGAGATTGTATTTTATTCTTGTTGACATAGATATGTTCTTATGAAAATGATATTATATTTTTTGCTCATGTTTCTCTTGTCTCGGCAGGTTATTTTATAAATTCCATGGAGGTCACCTTGGAGGAATGATTCATCACAAAACTAGAAGAGTGGTGTTCCTATTTCTTATTATTGTATTTTTATTTTGGCTCTTGTTCCAAACAGGTCACAAGCAATAGCTCTAAGAAGGAGTTATTGTGATTATTGTTCTCATTCTTGTTTTTATTATAAGAGTATTATTCTTGTCTATTGTTTTCCCCTTTGTTGTCCTTGTTCCGGACAAGTTACAGGTGATAAATCTGAGGGGAGCTATAGTGATGGTTGAAGGAGGCAACATATTAGATGGTCTCTAGCTTGATACATGGAGCAGACTATCCAAATAAGAAGTTGTATACACGACCATATACATCCCTGTACCGAAGAAGAAGAAGAAGATGAAGAAGGGTACTTTTGTGGGATACTGAGTATCTCATATGGATATCGATTGCAAGGAGCAGAAGGCTCCAAGGATAACCGAACAAATCCCTCTAGTGCAGTTCATCACTCCTCAAATTAGGGAGAGTTAGTGGAGCTAGAAGGGCCTACCTAGAATCATTGTAGTAACCAAGAAGAGACCAGTGTGGTCCCATGAAACTTTGCAGGATGCAACATTAATGAGCCATATCATGAGGAGAGGATGGCTCCCTCGGTGGTGAGGCAGGTGACCCCACCGAGTACCAGCTCAGAAGGAGCTAGAGTTCAGAGGAAGTCAGTCCTCACGATCCAGCAGGGAGGAGTAGCCTCCCCGGGACCATTCACAGGATACTTTAGAGGAAATCATCACACACAGAGGGAGAAGATGGCTACGAAGATTATACAAACTTAGATGGATTTAAGCTTCAAAGGGGGAATGGGGACTCAGAGACTTTCATATTCAGATGGAAAAGAGAGACATATTCCAGGACTGATAGACAGATGCCATAGGTTGAGAAGACTATATATAAGTTTCAGAGGCTTCGAGGAGATATGAGATCTTATGGGAAGATTCCCTTGTTTCGGTAGACTTTGCTACAGTGACCGAGGAGGAAGCCAGTCAGAAGGACTGGGAAATATATATATTTTCCTTGGTTTCGAGACCAAAAGGGAAGTCAATGGTGACTTCCAAGTTGATCTACAGAGATCAAGCATGTTGCAGATAAATATCCTAGAGATGTACAAAGCCTGATTTGTGTCCAAAGGATTCTCCCAGCAAGAGGGATAAGACTATGACGAGACACTTTCTCCAGTATATTACTACTAACGAACAAGTAACATATGTTTTGACTAAGCCTCTATTGAAATTGAAGTTTGAGTACTTCAGAGACAAGCTTGGTGTGGTCCAGAAGGATTTTCCCTCGTGAGAGAGAGTGATGTGTTCCCCAGTAGCAGGAAGTGATGTGCTCCTCAGTAGAGGGTAGTGATGAGATCCCTAGTAGTGGGAGCTACTCCAACACAGGTTGGTACCCCAATGCAGGTTGGTATGCTACCTCAACACAGGTTGGTACTCCAACGCAGGCTGGTATGCTACCCCAATGCGGATTGGTACTCTAACGCAGGCTGGTATGTTGCCCCAATGCAGGTTGGTACTCCAACGTAGGATAGTATGCTACCCCAAAGCATGTTGGTACTCCAACAAAAAATGGTATGCTACCCCATTGCATGTTGGTGCTCCAATGTAGGCTTGTATTGTAAATTCTAACCTTGTACAATATCTACTACAAAACTGATATTCAGAAAAGAACAGAAAAGATACAATGGAAAATACAAACATTACACAGAGATTTTTCACCTAGAAACCCAAACCGGCAAAACCAGCATATATTATATTCATACATTGTGTTACATTGTTTACAATACAATATACATATAGGAGCCAGCGGCATCCAAAACCCTAACCCAATGACCTGGATTAGTCCAAAACCCTAATTCCTTAACCGGAAATAGAAAAACCATCGGCAAAAAACCATGTGCCGAAAAACCACCTAATATCATGTGGTCCCGGAAATATGTCGTCCCGGTAATATGTCGTCCCAGAAATATGTCGGCCCGGAAATATGTCGGCCTGGCGAAAATATGTCGGCCCGAAAAAAAATTTCGGGGGCGCTGCCCCTGAACCCCTGGGCGCCCAGCGCAGGCGCTCAGACACTACTACTCGTGAAAAGAATATAACACATACCCAACATTCTCCCACTTGTTGTTTTCTTTGCACACAGGGGGTTACAGGGTTACAGAGTCAACAATGCCCATGGATCCTCTACACCAAAAGAACTTCTCAGTGCTCACAGATTTTGTTAATGAATCTGCAACATTTTTCAAAGTGTCCACCTTCATCAGTGATACTTTCTTTTCTTCAATCATGTCTCTTACAAAATGATATTGAACATCAATGTGCTTTGTCTTTGAATGATAAGCAGGGTTCTTCGCTAAGAAAATTGCACTCTGACTGTCACACTC
>ML779794.1:489358-514399 GCA_009831015.1 Picea engelmannii
GTAACAAGGCTTATCACAGTCCCGAGCCAAACCCTTGACAACAAAGGCGTCCCCCTAAAGCCAATAAAGCTCTGATACCAAATGTAAATTCTAACCTTGTACAATATCTACTGCAAAACTGATATTCGGAAAAGAACAGAAAAGATACAATGGCAAATACAAACATTACACAGAGATTTTTCACCTGGAAACCCAAACCGGGAAAACCAGCATATATTATATTCATACATTGTGTTACATTGTTTACAATACAGTATACATATAGGAGCCAGCGGCATCCAAAACCCTAACCCAATGACCTGGATTAGTCCAAAACCCTAATTCCTTAACCGGAAATAGAAAAACCATCGGCAAAAAACAATGTGCCGGAAAACCACCTAATATCATGTGGTCCTGGAAATATGTCATCCCGGTAATATGTCGTCTCTGAAATATGTCGGCACGGCGAAAATATGTCGGCTCGAAAAAAAAAAATCGGGGGCACTGCCCCCGAACCCCCTGCACCCCCCCTCTAACCCCCCTACGCGCTCGGCGCAGGCGCTTAGACACTACTACTCGTGCAAAGAATATAACACATACCCAACATGTATGTTACCCCAATTCATGTTCGTACTCCAACACAGGCTGGTATGCTACCCTAGCATAGGTTGGTACTCCAACGCAGGTTGTTATTCTACCCCAGCGCATGTTGGTACTCCAACGCAAGCTGGTATGCTACCCTAGCACAGGTTGGTACACCAACGCAGGATGGTACACCAACGCAGGATGGTATGCTAGCCCAACGCAAGTTGGTACTCCCACACAGGTTGGTATGCTACTCTAGTGAAAGTGAAGAACTTCTTATGATGTATGGATTCGTGAAATTCAACAAGACAATGGTCGAGGTGTTCATAAGCACAGAAGCAGTGATGATGATCGTTCCAAGAGGAATACATTCCTCGTTAAGAGGGAGTGTTCAATTTTTTATTCATATTCTATGTGAGATGATAAGTTACTAGTTCTATATGAACTAGATGTCGACTTGTAGTGTTGTTAATGATTCTCAGTTAGAGTTCTGATTAGTAGCATCGAAGGTTACTAGCTAGAGGGCCAACCAGTAGTGTTGGAGGTGTTTTCTAGCTAGATGGCTAATGTGCGGCTATGATGGTGATACTTGTTACATGATTTGTTTGATCATATGATATCCTATGTGGTTGTGGTGATGTTACCTGTAGACTATTCTGCAACACCATGTGAGTCTTACACATTCCATGTGAGATAGATGGTTGTGTTTGATACCACTACATGAAGAACATCTTAGTTAATACCTCACTAGCTAAGAGGGAGTGTTAATGTTTTGGTAGTTGTGGGAGGTATTAACCTCCATGTGTAACCTATGACTTAGAATAGAATATTCTGGAAGCAAGTGAACCATTAAACATATGTTTGAAAACCCTAGAAGACAAGTCATCCTAAAAGAATAAACAATATTAGAATATTATCTTCCAAAAAGACAAGTCGGCTCCACAGGAAAAATATAAACAAAAAATATAATTACCAGAAAGTCAGATCGACCCAGTCAGAAAAGTCACTAAACATATTAATATAAATAGAGGACGTTTTAGCTCATTTGTACACCAGTTTGAGCGCAAGTCTTGTGGAGATCTGGGAGGAATAAGGGCATATGTTCATCTCTTGGTCTTGGTCTCTCTCTAGCGCTATCAAGTGATATTCTTGATGATTCTCCTGATGATACTCTTGGTGATATTCTTTCTAAGTATGGGGCAATTTTGAGAGAGTAGTGCAGTTGCAGTTACTTCAGTTGTGTATGGTACTTGTTTTGTGGATATGGAGACTCTCTCTCTTGTGCGCTACCCTTGGAGAAGGAGTGCTCTACTTGTCTTGAGTTGTTGTTGCAGTTAGTATCTAGGGTTTATCTATTGGTTCTGGAGTAGACTTGTCGAAATTATTCTAAGTAAAGGTTAGTGTGATCGGGGGTGGCATATGTGAATGCCTATGGTTGGGTGACAATGATGTGACATTGTCTATGGTTAAACGAGCATACCAAAATTTCAACACAAACACTAAATTATAATTCCAGTGAGTTGATCACATTGTGATCTCTATTGAAGTTGCATTTCTTGCAAGCTTTGGAAGAAGTAAAACAAATGCAAGAAATGAAGATGAATCAAGAAGTGGCAGTCAAAACGATAGAGGAGTTATCAATGTTGGTAAAGGTAGAGGTTTTGGCATAGGCATAGGAGGAAAGGATGTTCGTACATATTACAAGTGTGGGAAATAAAAACACAAGTCTATGGAAGAATGTCTTGAGAATCAAGATTGTGGAAGAAGGAATGAAGTAAGGGAATATGTAGGTTAGGAAGAGGAATCTTGTATTGTTTGGGAAAATATTGCAAAGATTCGCCATGAGCAACAAGAAAACATTATGCTCAAAAGGATGTTGTTGAGGCCAAAAAACAAAATTGTTGAAGAACTAGAGCAGAGAGATAACATCTTCAAGAAAAAAATGTAAAATATAAGGTATGTGTTGTAATCTAATTATTAGTGGAGGGGGCATTGAAACCCTAGTATCTATAGAGAATTTAAAGTGGAAATGTACACCCCATAATAGTGCATACAGAGTTTCATCACTATATGAGGAACATCAAATCGATCATTGTTTCTCGAGAATCCCTATGGAATTTTCAAATCGAGTATGAAAACCAGTTGTTGTGTGATGTTATTGCAATGGATACTTGTCATGCATATTTTGGTACTAAACCTTGGTTGTATCATATAAAAGAGTTTTCCATGATGGGATGAAAAATACTTACTAGTTTGAGAAAGAGAGAAGAAGTTTTAAATTACATCAGATGACATAAAATAGTGTCGGAGATAGAAACGACAACAAGATCATGCTTTGTTGAGTGAAAGAATTTTTGGAAGAAATGAAGATTTCCAAGTGGTGTGTCACAATTTTTCCAAAGATGGTTCGAGAAGAAGAAGAGAAGTGAGTGTTAGTGAAAATTCAAAGAATTGTTGAATAAATACAATCAGATCATCACGGATGATATTCCAATAGGAGTACCTCCAATTAGAGAAATTTTATATCAAATTGACTTGATACCTAGATCAATATTGCCTAACAAAGCTCCATATAGGATGACCCTAGAAAAAAGTGAAGAGGTTAATAGACAGGTTCATGCACTAGTAAATAAAGCTCTGAGAAGAGAGTTTGAGTCCTTGTGTTGTACTTACGATACTAGCACCAAAGAAAGGTGGGGAATGGAGAATGTGTACGAACTCTAAAGCTATAGATAAGATAACTATCAAATATAAATTTACATCACCAAGAAAAAATGATCTTATGCATTGTTTGAATGTAACAAGATACTTTTCAAATATTGACTTAAAGAGTGGGTACCACTGTATCATAATTAGAGAATGGCATGAATGGAAGACAGGGTTCAAGACAAAGGAAGGATTGCATGAATCATTGGTTCTATTATCTGGCTTGAAAAATGAATTGAATAATTGCATGAGGTTGATGAATGAGGTACTAAAACCATTCTCTAGTAAATTGGCAGTTTTTTCCCTTGATGATATTTTGATTTTTAGTAAAACAAAAGAGAAGCATTTGAAGCATTTGCAACAAGGATTGGAATGGTTGGAAGAGGAGAATTTGTTGATTAACTTGAAGACTAGTATACCTTTATGCATTAAAAGTTGGTATACTTTGGTTTTTTGGTTTCTCAAGAAGATTTGAATATGGATCCAATAAAGGTAAGGGTTCTTGTTGAATGGGATGTTCCCAAAAGCACCTTTCATGTTAGAATTTTCCATGGATTTGTAAGTTTATATAGAAAGTTTATTAGAGATTTCAGTGGTATTTTTGCATCACCCACTGAGTTCATAAAGAAGAAAATCTTTCAGTGGACAACAACAGCATAAAAGATTTGTTACATATTGAAAAATAAAGTTACTAAACAAAGAGTACTAGCCTTACCAGAGTTCAACAAATTTTTCCATGTGGGTTTTGATGTTAATGGATCAACGATTGGAACTATGTTGAGTCAAGAAGATATTAATCATATTGCTTTCTTTAGTGAGAAGCTAAATGAAACCAAAAGAAAGTATTATATGTATGATCACAAATTCTACACTATTAAATTCAAGCGCTGAGTAAGTGGAGACACTATTTATTACCTAAGAAGTTTGTGTTATACATTGATCACCAATCAATTCAATGTATAAATAATGAAAGTAAGTTTAATCAAAGACATGAAATAAGTGGAATTATTGCATATTTACTCATTTGTTTTGAAGCACAAATCAAGGAAGTCTAATAAGGTCATTGATGCATTAAGAAGAAGAGTATTGTTGTTAAATAAAATCACTATTGAGGGTGTGGCTCTAGATAAAATGAAGATCTTATGTGAGGATGATGTATATTTTGAAGAGATTTGGAAAGCTTGTAAAGAACCATGGAGTGTAGATAAGACCTCGTATTTGGATTTTTTTTTTAATTCAGGAATCATTAATAATTCATACCAAGAGTTCTATGAGAGAGAATATTATCAAAGAATTACATAATGGAGAATTGAGTGGTCATTTTCGTAATGATGTGACTAGAAATTTTGTTGAAGAAAGATACTTTGGTCAAGTTTTCATGGAGATGTGAGAACTTTGGTTGAAGGTTGCAAGATATATTAGCTTGCAAAATGAAGGATCCAAAATACAAGGTTGTATACACCTTTACTTGTTACCATAGAAGCCTTAGGAAAATTTAAGCATGGATTTTGTTTTGGGATTACCAAGAACTCAAAGAAGTAATGATTCAATCATAGTAATTGTGAATATATTTTCAAAATATCACATTTTTTTCATGCAAGAAGACAAGTGATACTACAAATGTTATTGTTTTATTTTTTAAAGAGATAGTTCAATTGCATGGGTTACCCAAGAATATCACTCCAGAAAGGGATGTTAGATCGTGGGACATTTTTGGAAACACTTGTGGAATAGGTTGGGATCTAGGTTGTAGTTCAGTGTTGCATATCAACTCAAACAAAGGGACCAATAAATATTGTGAATAGAAGTCTTGGTAATTCACTAAGATGTGTTGATGTTTTACTTATACAACTAGCAGTTACCGTTCTTCTTTATTATTATAATCATTTAGCACATTAGTTGCATAAATAAGATCATTGAAAGAGAGGCAATCACAAAAACAATAGAGACACACATATTATCCTAGGAAACCCTCATGGGGAAGAAAAACCAGCAAAAACTTCCTCAATATAGATAGACCAAAAACAAGGCAGAAGATCCTCCTCTACGCCTTCACTAGGAAAGAGTAGCGCACTACTTATCCAAGAGATACCAAGACATAGACCAAGAACCCTCCTTGACATCACCCCTAGTTGCAACAGCTACTCCCCAAAGAATTGTGCACTTTTTCCTCTTGTTTCAGAGCACATGAGTGAGTGAACAAATGAGGCGTTGGCCTCCCTTATAAATAGTGGTATGGCCAGCCTAAAGTTAGGTCTAGGATGACCTGTCACTTTACCCTCTTAATTTACATTTAATTGTCAAGGAACAAAAGGGACGACTTTTATAAAGGAACAATAGGGCCTAATTAATAAATACAATATAATAATATTATTCAACACTCCCTTTTAGGTAGAATATTCTTCGAAGTTACAATATTTCAACACTCCCCCTTAACAAGAAGGGTATTCTATGGACAACATCAATAACAAATAACTGGACTTAATACAACATCAGGAGGAGGAGACATCATCATCAGCATCTGGAACATTGTATGTCATATCTATAGGTCATCGAAAGTTTTTCTCATCATCAACATCAATAGAAATTGAACATCATCATCATCTGTAGCGTCGAGCTGGAGTATCATCATCATCTGTAGCGTCGAGATGGAGTATCATCATCATCAGTAGCATTAAGTTGGAACATCAACAACATCAATAACATGAAGCTCGAACATCAACATCAACAACATGAAGTTGGAACAACAACATCATCAACAACATGAAGCTAGAACATCAACATCAACAACACAAAGCTGGAACAACAACATCATCAACAACATGAAGTTGGAACATCAACATCAACAGCACGAAGTTGGAACAACAACATCAATGGAAATAGAATGAGACAGAACCATCAATGACAACAACAACAGTGGGCACTCTGATAGACCGTCCATCTAGACCTTACGGGATCTGTCTAGGGATAATAAAATCCTCTAGGATATAAATCTTAACGAGCTGCCACACTATTAACCACAGCAAGTATATACATACATAGGCACTCCAACAAACCATCCATCCGGACCTTACGGGATATGTCCAGTGATGATCAATCCCCTAGGATATAAATCCTAACAAGTTTCCCTGATGGTGGTCAAGATACCATAGTATCATCAATGTCACTCCCCCTTTCGAGGGAAGTCCTTTCAGACTACACCAAGCTTTTCTCGTAAGTACTCAAACTTCACACAAGACAGAGGCTTAGTCAACACATCTGCTACCTACTCATCTATGCCAACATATTGGAGCTTCACATCTCCCTTTTGTACCATATCACAAATGTATTGGTACTGGATATCAATGTGTTTCATCTTATTGTGGAACAATGGGTTCTCTGTCATCTTTATGCAACTCGGTTATCACAAAAGATCGTGGTAGCATCCATCTTTAGGTCAAAATAGACCTGTCAACAACTTCTGAATCCATATGGCTTCACAACTAGCAAAGCATGCTGCAATGTACTCTGATTTTGTCGTACTAAGAGAAATATTGGATTGTGTCCTACTTTGCCACGAAGTCATGGCTGACCCCAAACTAAAACAACATCCTGAAGTGATTTTTTCTTTCTGAAGCCCTTCCAGCCCAATCTGAATCAATATATTCATACAATCTGAAGTCATAATCTCCAGTATAACAGAGGCCATATTCCAATGTACCCTTAAGGTATCTCATCATATGATTTGCAGCTACAAGGTGAAAACGTCTAGGCTCCACCAGATATTGACTCAAGGTGTTCACATCAAAGCATATATCTGGTCTAGTATTCGTTAGATACATCAATGAACTAATCATATGTATGTATATAGTAACATCAACTATTTCTATCGAAGTATCAACCAATAACTTCAGATTTGTCTCCATAGGAGTGGACATAGTTCTACAGTCCATCATGTCGAATCTCTTCAGATTAACCACAACATACTTTCCTTGACTAAGGAAAATCTCTTTTGGGCTCTGTAATACTTCAAGACCTAAGAAATAGTGCAGTGCGCCTAGGTCCTTCAGCGGCAAGCTTCTTCTTACAATCTGTGATGAGATTTATTCATCTGTCAAGAATAAGTCATCCACATATAGTAGCAATATAACTGGTCCATCGTTCTCAATCTTGAAGTAAAGGTTGGGATCATCTTTACTCTTGGTAAATCCCAAGCTCATCATAAAACTATCAATCATGCCATACCAATCTCTTGGAGCTTGCTTCAACTTGCAGACATGAGTCTTCATGTCCTGTACTTTGAAACCAGAATTTCACATCACATTGTACCAACCTGGTACACTTGCTCAATTGCAACTCAATCTGCATAATCATGTGTTGGTTCTATGTGCTTTCTACAAAGCACTATTTGTCTCACTGCCTGAGAGTATGTCCTCTACTTTTTCTGCAATTTTTCCTTCTGGAACCGGGGCTCTGGACCTGCAACTGCTATTTCTTAAGTTGAGAATGATCGCTCTAGTCTCACTGTAGTTGTTGAACTCTAAGAGTAGATCTTTCACTCCATCACGATGACAAATTCATTTGCACCCCCTGAATATTATACTGCATCGACTTCTTTTAATGTATCATGGTTGTTCTATATATACCTTTTCTAATTACTGGAGCAAGTGTCTCGTCATAGTCTTCTCCCTCTTGTTGAGAGAATCCTTTGGACACAAATTAGGTTTTGTACATATTTATATTTTTATCTGCAATCATGCTTGATCTGTTAGATCAATCTTGGAAGTCACCACTGACTTCCCTTCCAGTCTCAAAGAAAAATCCATATCTCAATCCTTCTGACTAGCTTCCTCCTCTGTCACTGAAACAAGGGAATCTTCCCACGAGATTTCACATCTCCTGGAAGTCTTTGAAGCTATGATCTAGTCTTCTCAACTCATGGCATATGTCTATCAGTCCTAGAAGATGTCTCTTTTTCCCATCTGATCCTTTATTATATCAAGCTTACTCTGAGTCTCCATGCTCCCTCTAAATCTTGACTCCTTCTAAGTCTATATAATATTTGGAGCCATCTGCTCCCTCTGAGATGTCTCGTCAATGCTATATGTCTTTGCATCCTGCTAAGTGTCATGGTCCCATGCTGGTCTCTTTCTAGTTACTACATTGATTCTGGGTAGGCCCCTATGGCTCTACTAACTCTTCCTGATGATCTAAAGAGTGATTAAGTGCACAAAAGGGATTTGTTCGGTCATCTTTGGAGCCTTCTGCTCCTCATGATCTATCTCCATACGAGATGTTTTGTATCTAACAAAAGTATCTTCTTCTTCTTCTTCTTCGGTACATGGATGTATATGGTCATATATACAACTTGGATATTCTGCTCCATGTCTCATCTAATATGTTGTCTCCTGCAAACATCATTATATCTCCCTTAGGGTTATCACATGTGACCTTCCCGGAGCAAGAACAACAAGGGAGAAACAATAGACAAGAATAATACTCTTTATAGTAATAATAGAAATAATAGCGAGAACAATCGTCACAGTAGCTCCTTCAAAGCTATCACTTGTGACTTGCCTGAAACAAGGGTTAAAAATAAGAAATACAATAATAAGCAATGAGAGAAACACTCTTCTAGTGTTGTGATCAATCATTCCTCCATGGTAACCTGGAAACAAAATAAGAAGTTTCTCCTGGAGGAGATGTTAGTTATATCTGGTAAATGATTACAATAAGCATTTATCTCAATAATGCTCACATGCTACCAAGTATAAAACTTTTCAAAGATTGCTATCACAACTATATTGTTTACTTGTAATGAGGCAATTATCAAACTTGACATGTGCAAATTTGAATCTTATCAACTTAATCAATCAAACCTGTAACCTGGAGACTTGTCCTCAAGAATGAGTGTTGTTGTTTTTCTTCTGAGTCTCCTTCACTCAAGATGACAAGTATTCTCTTCAATATGTCCTCTGTACTAAGATAATATGCTTTCTTGACAGAAATATGAGTTAGAGAATAAACTCTATAATCTCAACCTTAATCAATCTAATACTTTTGACTTTAATTTTGACCAATGGTTAGTATGATAGTCATAACTTCAACAGATCAAAATACAACCTAGATGTTCATATGATCATAACAAATAGAGGCATATTAAATTGATCAAACCTGAGGTGCATTGTTCATTTGAATGTGTTGGATTTGAGATCCCTCTGGATCTACGATTGTTGTTTAGACAAAATATCCTTTCTCCTACAAATACCCTTTAAAAATAATGATACAGTTTAAACATATGTAAGTACATACCTCTGACAGTATCAGCAGGTAGTGGCATCATCCAGTGGCAGCGACAATAAATAACAAACCTTTAAAACTTCAAAGGTGTTGCAACTTGTAATTTAAAGGTAGTTGGAGATTTTCTAGGGTAAGGTGCACTAGGAAAATAAAAGATGAATCCCAACACTTCACAAAAACTTTCACTACAACTGTTGTTGGCACTACAACTGGTGTTGCAACTGGCATGAAGGAACTGGTGTTGCAGCTGGCATGAAGGAACTGGTACAAATTAACTGGCACTACAATTGCAACTGATATTGATATTGCAACTGGTACTGCAACTACAACTACAACTTAGGGTTTTATGAGGAAACCCTAATTTCTCAAACTTCAAATTTTGGAATTATGATCCAAGGACTAGATGGGCCCTCCTAGGGCAAGTTCCTAGGTGTGGTTACTTTCTCCAACGTCCTCCTTGAACAAGGAAAACGTCACACTTAGGGTTTATGCAGAAACCCTAATTTTGCAGCAGCTAAAACACTGACACTGAATCTTGGAGAGGGTGTGTTGAAGCTAGCCACTTCTTATAAACTATGAGTTGGTCTCTTTCAAGCTTGCTCTGATACCATGTTGATGTTTTACTTATTCAGCTAGCAGTTAAGGTTCTTCTTTATTATTATAATCATGTAGCACATTATCTGCATAAATAAGATCACTCAAAGAGAGGAAAACACATAAACAATAGAGACACACAAATTATCCTGGGAAACCCTCATGGGGAAGAAAACCCAGCAAAAACTTCCTCAATATAGATAGACCAAAAAAAAAGGTAGAAGATCCTCCTCTACTCCTTCACTAGGAAAGAGTAGTGCATTACTTATCAAAGAGATACCAAGAAATAGACCAAGAACCCTTCTTGACGTCACCCCCAGTTGCAGTAGCTACTCCTCCAAGACTTGCTCACTTTTTCCTCTTGTTGCAGAGAACATGAGTGAGTGAACAAATGAGGTGTTGGCCTCCCTTATAAATAGTGGTCTGGCCAGCCTAAAATTAAGTCTCAGACAACCTGTCACTTTACCCTCTTAATTTACATTTAATTGTCAAGGCACAAAAGGGTCGACTTTGACAAAGGCACAATAGGGCCTAATAAATAAATATAATATAATAATATTATTCAACACTCCCTTTTAGGTAGAATACTCTTCGAAGTTACAATATTTCAACAAGATGGTTGGTAGGAGATAAACCAAGATGTTGAAATATGATCATAGCACATATTGAATTCACATATAACAACTCAGTGAACAAATCTATAGGGAAGACACGTTTTCAAATTGTGTGTGGAAGATCACAAAGGGAGCCACAAATTTAATGAGTTTGTCAATTGTAGAGATGTGAAAAGTGCAAACGCAGAGGTATTTGTAGAGTATATGAGAGAGAGATATGTGAGCAAGAAAAAAAAACAATCATAGGAGAGTAATAAGAAGTACAAAGAGAACGTAGATCAGAAAAGGATAATGAACACATTTGCAAAGGAAGAATTAGTAATGGCTCACCGAAGGAAGAAAATATTTTCTATGAGAACTTACAACAAATTGAAATATAAGAAGATGGGACCATAAAAAATCATTAGAATGATTTTTAATAATGCATATAAGTTGTATTTTCCTAATGACATGGACATTTCACCTAAGTTTAATGTTGCAAATATTTATGAGCGTCACATGGGCCTTGAAGAAACAAAGATCGCTCAAAAAGAACTAGTGGGATATTGGCAAAAACAAAATTTTAGTAAGGAAACCAAAGGAAGTTAAGGAGGTCTTAGCAGAAAGGGTTAGTGGGGAGACAAGGAGTAAAAGATACATAGATTATTTGATCAAGTGGAATGACAAAGGTTCAAGAGACACACCATGGGTTTATGAAGAAGAACTTGGTTGACTTGGATGATCATATTTATTTGGTAAATTTGCTATACATACCTCATGAGCAAGAGCTCATGAAAATTTTCAACCAAGAAGGCTTGATGCAAAGACATCTCTGATTAAGTGAGCGAACATGCATGCATTTGAATTCATAGATTTTGCATTGTTGTATAGGTATAAACATGAAGAGACGTAGAATGAATTTATTGGAGTGTTTCACAACCTTTGAGCATTCATTATAAATGGAGAGATTTTAATGAAATATTTTTGTTTAAAAATTGTGATAATTTATAATGAGGTGAAATATTTTATTTTTAGTGAAAATTTTGCAACCCTTGGAATATGAAATGTTGAATTTGAACAACTAGGTAGTTGGAATGTTGCAAGCCAAATATCACAAGCTTAAATATGAAATTTGTAAATGAGAAAAGGGCCTTTCGCCACTTACAGGTTGAATTTCTATAGTTGGATCTATGTAGAACCAAACACCATGATGGTTCTGTGAATGTGAGAATGTTAATAATTGATCCATTTCTATTGAATAAGACCGCATAATTATGGTTTTTTATGAGCTCTTTGCGTATATTTTTTCATTGTATTGGTTTTTGTTCAAAGCATTTTTTTTCTATTTGACAAATTCCATTGTGTGACTTTCATTGCAACACCATGATGTATCATTTCTCTCTTAAGGAGTTTAATAATGTGTTATATATATAAATATATATAGAGAGAGAGAGAGAGAGTTACCACACAATCTCACATCTGAAGATGTAAAGTCCAACACCTATGTGAAGACATGTGAAACTAGGAGCTTGGCCACTTTCACCTCACCAACACTTCTCTACACTTTAGACAAAGGAGTACTTGAGTTAAGGGGTACTTCCCTATGGTTGGTAGGCTCACTACGTGTAGTATGGAATGGTAGTAAAGAGAGCTTAACAACAAATGAGAGATAAAATTTGAATAAAAGGGCTTGGAGATGATGAATGAAAGGGAAATTTCAGTGCCTTGTTGCTTGGGCCATGGAGGTCATGAATGCAATCTAGGAGCACTATTCATCTAATGGTTAGGGGCTATAGATAGACAATATGACATACTCTATAAAAACCCCTAACTTGGTAAACAAGAGATCACAAGGTAGATGGGAAGAGACTCACAATAGGAGCTCCACAACCAAACTAACTCAATAGGAGAGGTTAAGCTTTACTCACTAGGGATGTTAGGGCTTTAAACCCCTGCTCTCTTGGATAAGGTGAGATCATTCGCTCACAATAGGAGGTCTAGGGCTCTCATTCCTTGTCTTTGAGACAAGGCTCTCCCAAGTTTAGTTTTGACAATCTATTATGTCAAAGTCTACTAATATTTGCAATAGAATATACATGCCACACATAAAAGATTGTACAAATATGAAAAAACAACTTACACAAAAATCACGTTCCTTCCAAGGCTTGGAACTAGCTTCTTCACAAGTTCTTCCATTAATCATTGAGTTCCAATCCAAGGACAAAATGGAGAGAGAAAACCTTTATATAGGTTTTAGCTCAACTCTCCTCTACAATAAAATATTATTTTCCTAAGAAAATATTAAGATTATATAATAGCTACCTATGAGGGTGAATTATGTCAAAATCCCATAGAAAAATGTTTGGATTCAATGTTCTAGATGATTGTATCGCCACATGTCACCTTCCTCCATCTTCTAGCTCATGCAAAGGCAAATTTTGAGTGTCATTTGTCCTCTTCATGTGCAAGGTGCTCTCCAATAGATGACTACCTCAATAAAATAATACAATTTTCAAGTCAAATGAAGTTAAGTGGCTTCTCAAATGTGTGCATGGATGCCAAGTGTACAAACTCCATGATGGGGGTGCTTCTCTATAAATAACCACCTCCAAATAATAATAATATTCCTTGGTCAAATGAGTAGAGTGAATTTCCAAATAGACGAGTAATTTGCCAAGTGTATAACTTCATTTATGAGAGTGCTCTTCTAGAAATGTATGACAATGCCAAGTGTAATGCTTGAGTGCTTCTTCCATAAGCCTTTAGACCAAGAAATAATATAAAATACCTTCATGAACTAGAGTGCCCTTGGTATTTGTGCAAATGGAAATTCATCTAATCCATGAGATCTCCTCAAAATGTGTGCAAATGGGTGCCCTTTGACCAAGTCAAACTATCACTAGTCATATCACATGTGTGCAAGGTGTGAACAAGGTCATGCAAGGAGTGGATATGTCCTCATAGTGGAATGCACCACCTAGAGATGTGTGCATAAGTGGATAAGGTGGATGAGTGAGATGGAGGGTCAAAACCCTAGGGCGCATGACTAGTTAGCCTCCCTAGTCAAATCAAGGCTCAACTAACTCCTCAAAGCTCATGCTAAAGGATAAGGATGAAGCATGAATGACTTAGCATGTGTGAACAAGGCTAGGATAAGTGGATAAGTTGGATGGGTGAGATGGAGGATCAAAACCCTAGGGCGCATGACTAGTTAGCCTCCCTAGTCAAATCAAGGCTCAACTAACTCCTCAAAACTCATGCTAAAGGATAAGTATGAAGCATGTGTGAACAAGGCTAGGATAAGTGGATAAGGTGGATGGGTGAGATGGAGGGTCAAAACCCTAGGGAGCATGACTAATTAGCCTTCCTAGTCAAATCAAGGCTCAACTAACTCCTCAAAACTCATGCTAAAGGACATGGATGAAGCATGAATGACTTAGTATGTGTGAACAAGGCTAGGTTAAGATGAGGGTGAACTAGGTTTTTGGGTGTTATCTCAACACATGTGCCAAAGGGGGAGCGCCTAGTCTCATGTGTACCACATGGACTTTAAGTTACAACTCCTAGTGACACACTAGCAAATGAAACTTAGGGGGAAAGGCCTCAATGAAGAATTAGAACAATAAAGTACTAATAAGCCAATACTTAGGCACTCAACCTAAGGTTTATGATTTAAATCAAAATATCTTGAACCAGTTAGCTGTGTTCACACTAGAAATAGTGGAAATATGAAAATTAAAAAGTTATTATGGGCAAAAAGTACCATGCACCTTCTAGGAGATAGAGTGAAGTGAAATGCAAGGTAATAATGGATTTTACCTTGGTAAATGTAAGAAAAGTGAGGTGATACACAATCTACCTAGGCAAATTGATGAGGTGTGATGAAAATGAAGTGGATTTCACCTAGGCAAAAGTGGTAATATGCTTGCAAGAAACAAATTGCCAAAGTGAAATTATGGAAATGACACGGATCATGAATGAAACTAGGTAAGTAAATCACCAAATTAGAAGATACCCATGCTCTAACCATGAAACACAAAGTGAAAGAGACTAGGATGTAACTATGTGATCACCATGATGAAAAAAAAGATGCACCATTGAAGCAACCTCCGCCAATATCCCAACCTTTTGAAGGGTAGAAGGATTCCATCAATCTACACAAGACCAAGTTTACCTCCCCTGTCAATATGAGGGGTAACATATGGTTATAATTAAGCATTACTACCACTCAAATCAGTTGTTCCAACCATTTTTGACCAGATTTCGAGTAAAATTAACTCGAAAATATGCCCAAAAAAAGATCAAAAAGTAGAACGTTTATACTACGCGGTTATATATATATATATATATAGAGAGAGAGAGAGAGAGAGAGAGAGAGAGAGAGAGAGAGAGAGAGAACTTCAACATTTGTTCCCCTAGTACCTTTATTCTTACACTAGTTTTGTTTTATATCGTTGCCTTGTTCTTTCTTCATGCAGGTTAGCTTATGCCAACATTGAAGAACAAGAGGGTATTAAACATTTAAGTTTTCTATGATGTAGTGGTATTGGGGAGGAGTGACTAATAGATTCACTCGACAAAATAAAGAAATAAATTGAGTTTGAAAATATGGATAACTCTTAGAGAAAAAACACCATGAGTACCAAAATGAGGAGACATTGCAATTTGATGAGATTTTCTACAATGCATTTAGATTCAAAAGAGTAAGGAGAAGATAAAAACTTTGAGAAAAATGATCTCAAGTTGCAAGAAAAATTATTACCCATTTATTGCAAGAAAACACAAGAATTCAAATATAACCAACGTAGATCCATCTTAAACCCGGAGTTATCAAGCACTGAGAGGGATCCAATTTTTTAAGGTGTAAATATTTTTATTACTATTTCATTTCATGTCAAGTTTTACACAATGTGTGTAATTGATCCAACTTTATTTTATTATTGTTATTTTAATTTTTTTAAATTGAGCCGATTTTTTTTTAATTGAGCAGAGTTCAATTTTTTTTTAATGTAGCGTTATCTAACATAATGCTAACGACTCAACATCTCCCCCATACTGGGTTGTAGAGCACCTCGCTACTCTCAATGCAATAAGTAGTGTACAAGAATACACACAAGAGTGGAAGATGCATGTGACAAAAGGGCATAAAAACATAGAAGGAAATAACACAATACAACAAGGATGAGGTAGAGGTTGTTGAAATTCCAATGGATGAGGAAGAGGGAATAGTGACTATAGGACAAATATATTGCTACACGTGGAGTAGAAGGAAACAAGCCATTTGGGTGCATGCAATAAGAGGGTATGCACATAAATGAAAGGTCACAATTACAATAGGATGGACTTCAAAACTGACAATCATGGTTACAACAAAGCATGGAGGGAATTTTTCAATGCACATAGGAATGATTGCGCTCATGAAGAAACAATAAGTGCCAAAGGAACATTAATGGATTTGGAATAATCTTTATAAAAACAATGTAAATCAAAAGGTAGGTGTTGTAAGGTCAACATTCATAGTGGTAGTATTGAAAAAAAATTATGCATTCAAAACAATGGAGAAGTCAAGTTTAGAGCAATAGAAGTATCCACAACCATAGAGATCTAAAAAACAATGTAAATCGAAAGGTAGGTGTTGTAAAGTCAACATTCATATAGTGGTAGTATTAAAAAAAAATTATGTAATCAAAACAATGGAGAAGTCAAGTTTAAAGCAGTGGAAGCATCTACAACCACGGACATTGTTTTGGTTTAGTATGAATATGAAACTCTTGTGACAAATCAATGTAGGGGCATTCCACATAGGAGCATATAAAAAATGTGGCATTATGGGACATTATTGCTAAGGATGCATGACAATTATCACTAACCACAGACATTGTTTTGGTTTTTAATATGAATATGAAACTCTTGTGACAAATCAATGTAGGGGCATTCCACATAGGAGCATATAAAAAATGTGGCATTATGGGACATTATTGCTAGGGATGCATGACAATTATCACTAGACCTTGGCAATGTAATTACAAGATGTATGGTCACATCACCAAGGGGATAGGAGATTGTGAAATATAATTACAAGATGCATATTAACATCACCAAGAGGGTAGAAGGAGATTCTAGTTATTTCTGATAAAAGATGAAACAACATTGAAGAAATTCTTAACAGCAATAGAGGAGAAAAATAAATGCAAAGCTAGTTATTTCTGATAAAAGATGAGACAACATTAAAGAAATTCTTAACAGCAATAAAGGAGAAAAATAAATGCTTTGCATTTGTGTCAAGAAAAGATAAGAGATTGTGCAATATAATTACAAGATGCATGGTCACATCACCAAGAGGATAAAAGGAGATTCTAGTTGTTTCTGATAGAAGATGAGACAACAATAAACAAATTCTTCACAGCAATAAATGAGAAAAATGAATGCCATGCAATTGTGTCAATAAAAGTGACGGCCAAAAGAGAAGAAAATTCTCAACAAAGTGAATACTAAAGACAAAAGAATAAATTTGCAAACGACAAGTCCCCATAAGATAATTGTAAAGGATCAACACTAATGAATTTTACAAAGTCAAGTACCATCCTCTAGATTATGGTCCTATTATTTTTCCATTACAATTAACAAGTACAAGGACGGAACTCGAATCATTCTTTAAATACATTCATGAGCTTGTATAATGGCAAAGTGGAGCAAGTTTCGTAGTTCCATTCTCATTGGTAAGTATTATTGAACTCATTTTAAATGGTAATTATAGTTACTTCAAAATATACTGTATATAGAGTTGATAGAATATACTGTATATAGAGTTGATAGAATGAAAACTATAATATGTTAACTAATTTAGATTTTTCTTTTTTTTTGTTTGTTAATTTGTGCGGAACCTGTTGGCTACGCGATTAACCTGTGGCTTGAGAAACCGCGACTCAGGGGCATCTAAGCCGTCAAAATCACTCGGGGATCACACCCGGCCTGAGCCACACCAACCCTTAACATGGTTGGATTTTTTTGTCCCCGCAGGTTTCGAACCAGTGACTTTAACATCACGGAGTGGCTTAACAACACACTCCGTCACCGACTGTCCTAAACCTCAGAAGACAATTTAGATTCTTCTTAAATTGCATAGGTCTTTTAGGTTTTTTTTGAAAATTTGAGAAAATTTTCTCGATATTTAAAAGATTTCAAGTTAAGATATTTAAAAGATTTGAAGTTAAGATGTGTGGATTTCAAGTTAAGATGTGTGTATATATATTAATTAATGCTTTGTATTTGTTTTTTCTAAATGTTAAAATATTATATTGATCAACTTATACCAATGTTGAATATATTTACACATCTCCTGTTGAATATATTACACATCTCCCTATTATTGAGTTGAAAAGTGCAACTATAATTTAAATGAATCTGCCACCAAATTTTTGTTAATAACCTCACTTTAATACAATTAAAATTTAAATTTAAATAATATTATTGAGTTGAAAAATGCAACTATAATTTAAATGAATCTGCTACCAAATTTTTGTTAATAACCTCACTTTAATACAATTGAAATTTAAATAAAATTTGTGACCAAAATTTTGTAGATAACCTCGAATTTTGTTATTAACCACGAGGTCCATATTAACCTAAAGATTTATCAACACTTATATGGACATTTTCAAGGTGCCAACCACTCACAATTAACCAAACCGAGTTCCTTCCAGCTATGGTTGCAACAAATAAAACACTTCACTAGTAAAATTGATCAGTTTCTTCCACTTCATTGAAAACACACAGATTAATCACTAGTTAATATATAGAACAATTTTGAACAGCCTCAGGAAATATGAAGTTCATATCAAGTTTTCAATTTGCTCAAAGAAAATGTTGAGCTTCAAAAGAAAGCAAACCTGTCTCCTGACCATCCCAATCAAGCATTCACCGAACCAGGAGGCAATCAGAAATCTGACCATAAAGAATGACAACTAATGACAACGAAAGGAAAACCACCAGCATCATATCATCTACTTCAGTTTTCAGTGAAACTGTCTTCTTCAAAGTGAATAAAAAGGTTGAGGCGAATTTACAGACACAAACTATTTCAAAATGCCAAACATTGTATATTTTACTACTTATTATCCCATTCAAAGTTGAAAAAAGACAACTTCCAGTTAGAAGAACTGTTATCTGAAACGAGAAGTAAATACCTCTATCATTATTCTCTCTAATTCTAATGCCAAAACTAAACAATTCATTCATTCTCTTCAACACATCATAAGATATGCAGAATGAATGAGAAAGAAGCTGTCAAACTCACCTAACAACCCACTAAAATGAAATTCAAATGAAAATGTCTCCTCTCTGGGGTTCTCATTTTCACTGATGGATGCATGGATGGATAGCAAGTGATCATGAATCAATATTTATAGTCCTTCACATGAAGGCTCTCGGAAACTCCATTGCCCTTAGAAGAATCACCTGCATACTTGCCCAAAGTGGCCTCAGAATTGGCCTTGCAGCGAGATAAGAAAGCAGCCTGTGCCGCAGGGATATTCTCAGTCTTTCCAGCCCATGTCTTCAAAGTGCTGGCCTGAAGAGCCCGGCCAAAGGAGAATGACAAGGTCCAGGGCTTCTTGGTCTGCAGCTTGTTCATGGCATTCAAGTTCAAGGTGGCTTCCTCCTCACTCTGCCCACCCGATAGAAACATGATGCCGGGCACTGCAGGGGGCACAGTCCTCTGAAGAGCCCTTACTGTGTACTCTGCAATAACCTCAGGGGTAACCTTGGGAGCATCAGAACCTGGGGTTACCATGTTGGGTTTAAGGAGTGTGCCCTCGAGGAGGACATGGTGGTCATTGAGGGCCTTGTAACAGGCAGCTAATACCCTCTCTGTAATAGCTGCACAGGTTTTAATATCATGAGGCCCATCCACCAAAATTTCAGGCTCAACAATGGGAACTAGACCATTCTCTTGGCAAATGATAGCATAACGAGCAAGGCCATTTGCATTTTCCTGAATAGCAAGTGGGGAGGGCTCCGTAGTTCCAATCTTTAGAACAGCCCTCCATTTTGCAAACCTTGCTCCGGCATTATAGTATTGTTGGCACCTCTGTGCAAGGCCATCCAGGCCTTGGGTGGTGGTTTCACCTTTGGTTCCCGCAAGATCCACTGTGCCTTTGTCTACTTTTATGCCGGGCAGTACCCCTCCTTCGTTGAGGATATCAACAAAGGGCTTCCCAGCTGCACTTTTCTGATAGAGAGTCTCTTCAAACAGAATTGCACCACACAAATACTGCACGGCATTAGGGGCAGTGAAGAGGAACTCCCTCAGCTGACGCCTGTTGGTCTCAATATTCTCCACATTGATGCTCGCCAACCGCTTTCCGATGGTTCCAGTGCTCTCATCTGCAGCTAGAATTCCCTTCCCAGGTGTAGCTATGTACGCCGCATTGGCAATCAGCTCATCTGTTATAACCAGACAAAAATACATATCATGACCACTTCAAACAGCATAGGATAACTTTCTTGGTGGAAAAAAAACCTAGGCTGCACTAGTTGAAGAGCACTTGGAAGGAGTACATACAAAAATATCTATTAAATTGTGAAGGAATTCAATCAAAAGGACAGATCCAACATGACAAAAGCATTCAAAGATTTCATGGACATACAAAAATAWCTATTAAATTGTGAAGGAAYTCAATCAAAAGGACAGATCCAACATGACAAAAGCATTCAAAGATTTCATGGACAACAGGCAGACCTTAGACCCCAGGGATCTAACTTCTGCAGATAGATACCTCCCCCTTTTCAACTCCCATGCCCATTTCCTTGAAAATATTCCATACAATTTCAAATAAACAGACCTTGAATACCAACCCCATCCCAAATCCCTCCCCTCAAACACCTCTGCTTTTTTAATTCTGCCAGAAGCCAAAAACAAAAAGCACCTTTCTCCCTATATCAATTGTTTGAACCTAAGAGAAACCAGGTGTATTATTCTACAGCACAGGAGGTGGGGATGGGGTGATCCGTCAACTCTTTCTGTGCCCATGTAAGAGTGCATTAAATTTGGACACTGAACCAGCCCCAACTAAACCCAGGTCTGATATGCAACTCAAAGGTAGGAGAGTCAAGGATCCATATCTCAGATCACACAAATCGCCTACATAACAAATATAATAAACTCAAAACATACAACCTCAAATTTTGCAATCTTGAGGTGCATATCAGACGCGGATTTAGATGGGTTTGGGCTAGTTATAAAACACCCCTGGTTTGCCTATAGGGCCTTGGTTCATTAGTGATGTTGACAGAATATTAGGCTACCTAGTAGGGTTCTATTGTGGTACGCCCAACCCAAGAGTTCTATTGCAGTATCCCAAGCCCAAGGGTTCTACTGTGGCATGTCTCAAAAAGTGATGACACGTCCTGGGCGATTTCAGTGGAACAGTTATCCATCAAACCTGGCAACTAAGCTGAAGTAACCCAGAAAGGGCTATGTGGGCAATTTCAGTGGAATACTTATCCCTCAAACCTGACAACTAGACCAAACAAAAGCCAAAGCAGTATTATGCAGTGCAACCCCCAAATTCAGGAGTGTTTATCGTAGCAACTTGGAAATAAGAAAAGAGAGCAGTTATCTCCCCAAACCTACCCACATATCAGAAGCTGAGATCTCCTAACCCTGCCCACATATTACAAACTATATACAAAAACAGCTTAGTACAGAATACCTGCAGTAGATACATGTCAGAACTTTACTATACTCGACCTATCTGAAGCACTAGTAGAAGGCTACAATAGTAAAAACACCCACAAGCCCCACATCCATGAAAATAGAAAAGATGGCAATACCAAATGTAATCTAGATCAAAAGCTATAAAACCAAAAGAGGTCTACAACGATCCACTATAATTCATTGAATATCTGAAATTGAAATCCAGCAACCAGCAACAAAAACCCTGCACTTTAAGGAAATCCAAAAGCCATAAACCCCAAAACACTCAAAAGCCCTCCATTTTGAAAGCACAAGTAGAAGTCTACAATACTCAGAACTTTACTATACTATACTCAAGATACATGTCAGAACTTTACTATACTCAACCAATCTGACGTACTAGTAGAAGGCTACAATAGTAAAAACACCCACAAGCCCCACAGCAACGAAAACAGAAAAGCTGGGCAATACCAAATACAATCTAGATCAAAAGCTACAAAACCAAACGAGGTCTACAACTATCCACTATCATTCATTGAATATCTGAAATTGAAATCCAGCAACCAGCAACAAAAAGCCTGAAGCACTAGTAGAAGGCTACAATAGTAAAAACACCCACAAGCCCCACAGCAATGAAAACAGAAAAGCTGGGCAATACCAAATACAATCTAGATCAAAAGCTACAAAACCAAACGAGGTCTACAACGATCCACTATCATTCATTGAATATCTGAAATTGAAATCCAGCAACCAGCAACAAAAAGCCTGAAGCACTAGTAGAAGGCTACAATAGTAAAAACACCCACAAGCCCCACAGCAATGAAAACAGAAAAGCTGGGCAATACCAAATACAATCTAGATCAAAAGCTACAAAACCAAACGAGGTCTACAACGATCAACTATCATTCATTGAATATCTGAAATTGAAATCCAGCAACCAGCAACAAAAACCCTGTACTTTAAAGAAATCCAAAAGCCATAAACCCCAAAACACTCAAAAGCCCTCCATTTTTAAAGCCCAAGCACAGATCAATATAGGGAATCTACTTCTTCATAAACTTTCAGATCAAACTCCACAAACCCAAATGAGAATCATGCCCAGAACTTGAACAACAAAGAAGCCATATGCCAGCTCTAATTTTTTCACTGAAATTCATCTGAAAACTACAAGATCTATACAAAAAACAAAAAGCTGTGATACAGATGAAGTTGAAATTGTACTCACCACGGTATTTTCCTTCAAAGCAAGACATTTCTGCAAGAGCTTGGGGACTGAACAAACGAAACAGTACAAAACACCGCACACAGATATCCAAATAGCGCACAATACAATAACCTTAGTGAGTAAGCTAATTTATTGAGAAATTGATCCCATCAAGATGACTACAACTACTTCCCGAAAGCATCGTCCATCTCGCCGACTGTGCTGAGATGATGACGTGGCAAAGGCAACGGATAGAATAGCTGTTGCGATGGTAGTGTCTGCGATGGTAGTGTCGCTTAGATGGCTTGGTCACCAACCTGATGGCTTGGTCATCAACCTGTTAGGTAAGTAATTGGAAGCCCATCTGTCAATTTGAATAGTAGATCAGTAAAATAATAATAATAATGTGAGAATAGATGGAGAGATGCATGACTACCTAACCTCCCCTTCAGCTTCTCCCCACAGCAGCCTCTTTTCTGGAAGCTATTCTTTGCGTCAACCTTGTGGTTGGTAAAATCCGAGAGACTAGAAGGGTGGTTAGACTTCGGCCATGGGAAGTGGAAAAAAAAATTGGAATTGGCATAAATTTACATGAAGTAAAAATTAGTATAATTATATTTTATTCTTTCCTATTAAATTTTCAATATTATTATTTTTTATTTTAATTTATTAATAAAATTTTCACTGCCCTACGACTAAACCACAATCCAACAAAGTGGGCCAGCAGGCTCTTGCAGGTGGGATTCAGCGATATGATGTGCTTGGCAAGTGCATTTATTCTAGCTGTTGGTTTATAATTTATTGGTTCGGTGGATTTGTCACCTACAATTAAATTTATGTTGCTTTTTGGGTTGTCATATTGTTGTAGTAACGAGTGTTTAGTCGATTTATAAGAAAACTATTGATTGTATTGAGGTGTTCAAATGGTTTCCATGTTAAATTTTTATTTTTTTTGAAAATTTAATAATTGGGTCGTTTTAAAATGGGTCAAAATTTTTGGGGTAAAGTTTCCAACAATGAGGTGTAACTTTATGTTTTGTGAGAAAAAGAGAATGATATGAGTGCCTCTTGTCCCATACTAGAATTTTTCTCAAATTTATTTAATTAATGATTTTTTTTATTTTTTCAAAAAGATCAAACATTTATTTTTTTAAATTATTGTTGGAATTTGGCTAAATAATTTTCACTAAAATTGAAATTTTGGGTAGTAAGATTGTTATTTTTAATGTAAAAATGGATTCAACAAAATATCCATATCAAATTAGGATTGTGCAATATTAGTCTCTAATATTTATGATTTTATCAATATAAAATTATTCTTGTTGAATTTCAAGTCAAAAATGCCAATTTCTCTTTCCATTATTTTAAACTGTGAAACAAGAGTCATTTTCACCATGTGTTTAAAGAAGTGCTTAATAAACATTTGTTATGTGTTTCAATTTTTTTAACAAACATAATAACATGTGGATGTCAATGTCAAATTTTTATCAAAACATTAACCTTAAATTGAGGTGTTTATTGTGGTATCCATGTTGTTAAAATTGTATGATTTTCTTTTGTAGACAAAGATGTTCTAATGCAAAGGAAATTCAAAGGTATGGAAGTCAAAAAAAAAAATTACATGTGGATATAGATTATTGACTAAAACATCAAATTGGAGTGTTTGGCAAGGTACCTATGTCATTAGAACCTTAGTCATTTTTCAAGCAACAAAGATGTTGCAATGCATAAGGATACTAAAAGAGAAGAAACTAGGAACCTTTGACATATGGATATGAATTCTTACTTTATATTGTTTTTTTGAGATCACGATGAAGCGCTTAAGGATTGTAACTTTTTACCTCGTAAATAAAAGTTATGCTTTTTTCGCGGAAAAAATGGATATAAATGCTTAGTTAAAATAGTGTTCAACAAGGTATTGATGTCATTAATTTTAATTCAGTTTTCCTATAACTAGAGATGTTATGTGCATGATGCATTGAGAATGATACAACTCGAAACCTTTTACTTGTGGATACAAATCCTTAACCAAAATAAGACAAGTGCTTAGCTCAACCAATTGTCGTCAATGTCATTGGACACTTGATGAGTTCAATGCTAGCAAGTGCATAGTTTTAATCCCCTAGGTGAGATAGACTAGTCTATGTCGATGGGGTTACTAGAGATGCCATATACAAATATGAGAAAGTGTTCCTTGGGTTTCCTCGCAAGATTTTATTTGGAAAAAAGTCATTAACCAAAACTTTAAATCAAGGTGTTTAGTGAGATATATATCAAACACCAAAGAACTAGAACTTAGAACCTCTAGCTACAAATATAAATCTTTGACCAAAAAACCAAGTTTGGGTGTATGAAAAGGCACCCACATCATTAGAACCCCATTCCTTTTTCTTGTAGATAGAGAT
>ML779794.1:527117-540421 GCA_009831015.1 Picea engelmannii
CCAAGGTCTAACTAGTGAATCTATAAAAGTCCCCATGGTGGACTAGGATTATGGTGTGATTATTATGTTTTCATGTTGTGCTTATGTTTATGTAAAAACATGAATAAAGAGGAAATATTTAATAATATAATATCCAAAAAAATATTTCCCAAGGGAGCAACTAGGGGACCATGATACCACTAGAGGGAAAGAGAAAATGTGGTCTAAGAGGGACAAATAAGCTTATCCTAACTTTACTTTTTTTCTCATTATTATGTGCCTTATTAGAACCTCAACCACCAATAATTCAATGTAGGTTATGGTTGGTGGGGAAGTCCACCTTCCAAAGTTATGAAGGCATGGGGTTGAGTAAAATAGGGGGAAGGAGTGTAAGAGACTCCATCATTATAGGAATTCGAACATTTTATATTCTTGTGCACTCTCTTTCATCATGCAAATTCGAATTGTCTCATATTCTCATCATTCGAATGTTATTCCCTCATACCCATGGATTGTTGTAACTGCATACTCATTCTTGGGCATGATATTTGAACCTATGAATGACTAAATAGAGTCATGTAAGAGAAGATGGTGAACCTGAGAAGAGAGATGGGTGTTTGTACAAAAGCATAGAGGTTGGACTACATAGGAAACCATCTTTTCCTCATAGATTATTGTTCATTGAGTGCTCAAGAGCTAAGTAGAAATTTTCTAGGAATTCTCAAAGGCAGACAATAGATTGGACTTCTTCTACACACGCTAAAGAGCATTGGGAAGAAAATTCCTAAGAGACTATTGACCATAGAAGGGAAACTTCTTCCTTCTGCTGTGTGGGGTATTGGAAGGGAGTGCCATACCAATGCTAGCTAGATGGATACTTAGAGTGTTATGTAGTGATCATTTGGCTAAGTTTGAGGACAATTGGGTTGGGCCGTAAGTGACTTGAGAGAGTCCTTAGCCCATTTCCTTCACCTTGGTGGTATCATGGTTTGGCATAGAAGTGGAATCCATAGATGATTTCTATGACTCGGTGGAAAATCGCTCCTTAACAACTAATTTGGTAGACTTGCATTTATTTACAAATAAGCATTTAGATCTATCTTTGTTGCAATGATTTTTGTTTTCTTTTGTTTACAATATGATGATTGGCGCCTTGAATTTAATGAGCTATTTATGAATTTGAAATAGTATGCATTGTTATTTTGCTACTATATTGTTTGTGCATATGAATTCTAAATGGTATTGATGTTGGAGTTTGAATTTAACCCAAAAGTTGGTTAATTAACTAAATAATTTCACATGCACTGCCTTGATGCCCAAGTAAGGCATCCAAGTACATAATAGTTACGCATGTTAGGGGAAGAAGGGGTCAAGGCTAAGGTTGTCAACCAAGAATGCCCATGTATTTTTTTGGACTAATGATAGGTTGTTGAATTTCTTAGCCACTAAAAATTCCAATTGGTAATTACAAGGCTTACGTCTATTTTGGCCTTTGACAATTATGAATTGAAAATCAAGCCTCAAGTCTCGAGTTTGAGTTTCCTTGTAGCATTGGAAAATCAAAGGTCTAGGTTATTCACTCCAGCATAGACCTTGAATATATCATTACAACTTTCTCGTTGCACCGAGAGAAGCAAGGTGCATTCTATAGCTTAGTATTGAAGAGATTGTAACATCTATCCCATTCTCCATGAAGTTGACGTCACCATATGTCGACCCACTATAATATGTTCTATAAAACTAAAAATACAACTTAATAATAAATGTAATGTAGGCTAAATAGTAATCATTCACACATATCTATATCTTTAAAGCTAAATTAACATTACATAAAAATGTTCTTTTATCAAAATCACCTAAACTTAAACCTACTTCCAACACAACTTTTCCACAGAAAATTTCACATTATATTCATAAAAATAAAATATGTTCTCATAGCAGACATTACATCATAATTTTGTTCTTTTCATGGACTTTTCCAAAAAACAGACTTGCTACACAGAAAATTCCATGATCCTTACATAATAACATCTTCACCAATGCGACCATGTGGGACTATTATCAAACAAGTATAATTCTTTCCTACCAAGAAGAAAACTATCGCTACTGGGACCTCCAAAATTAAACTTTGAAACAAAAAGTGTCCCCCCTGTAAACTAAAACATATTTAAAAAAAGAGTAGGGTCCTCGTGGCCACCTTCCCAATGATTGTAGGCAGTTCTCCTTGGAAAATTTTTAAGTGCTTGTTTTGATAGTTTGTCTGCCTCTTGATTCTCTTCCCTATAAATATGTGCACAAGAGATAGATCTGAAGTGAGTGTAAAGTTCAAATATCCTATCCTTCCAGCCATCTAAAGTTACAACTTGTAGAGCTCATTTCCTGTTAAGTCAATCAATGACTATTTTAGAGTCCCCTAGTACATGTATATCTGTAATTGAAAGCCTATATGCCAGAATTAGAGTAGCCCAAGCTCCCATGAGTTCTACCCTAGTATTTGTCCCACTACCACAATTTAAGGTCCATCTATACTCCATGTGCTCATTGATCTTTAAGACTCCACCTGCCCCACTTAATTCGCCATTCTGTTGCGCTGCCCCATCGAACCACCCAATAACTTTATCTTCAGGAGTTTTAGAGGATGGTGTTCTTGGGACATAAACATTTTTGTTTTTCCAATGAGTGTCCACAATCTCTAGAGATAGATACACTATCCTCTGAATAGAGGGAGTCTCGGACTAAAAAATAGACTTGTTTCTATCAAACCAAAAAAACCAATAAATATATGCTGGGAGAGTTGGAAAAGTATAATTCTGTTTTGCCCAATTTTTGAAGCATTCGTTCACCGAATTGCCAAACCAACCAAATGTGAATTTTAGAGCATATTTAACTTTTTCCCAAACTGATATCGTAAAGAGACTGTTTACAATCAAACCGCTTATTCATGCATCCACAAAAACTGAATATTAATGAATGACTTATCGTTGTCTCCAAAGCTATGCGCCACGCCCCTAGACTTAAAATCACTTAATTTTTCATTCATGAAAGTTGAGAATCATACCCAACACTTTCTCAAAGTCTATGGAATGTGTAGGAATATTATTTGCGAAACATGGAGGGAAATATTCCCATGGTTCGACATTGCCCCAACATAGAATGTTCGATAGTGTATAAATCAAAGTTTTCGATTTGACTGAAAATTGTTATAAATTCCACCATTTTCTTAATTGACCGGGAAATCACATCAAAACAAAAACCCTCCAAATATAACATTGAAATCCAAGCTAAGTAGGGCTTCTAGACAAAATGCTTTAATTTCTTCCATATTGGTTATTGCTGGGGCCTACAAAGCAGAATTAAAAAAATAAAAGATATCATCCATTTAGATATTCTATAATAATTAATAAGAATATATTCTGCTCTTGTTTCCATAAAGTAGAGCTTGCCCATCCATGAGTGACATGTATGCCATATATTCCTCCATACCTATATATATACACTTTATTCTGCGAAAATAATAGAAGAATAATGTTCAAAATTTTTGACATTTAAAAAAATTATAATTCCATATATGATGATGATTATAATTTATTTAATTAATTAAAATTAATTTTTAATGTTTTATTTTTATTAATTAATTAGATTTATTTTATTTTTAAATTTGTTAAATGTGGAAAGAGATTAAAATATTCAATATACAAATTTTAATATTTTTATATATTTTTAAATTATTTAAATATATTAAAATTGGTATATTGAGTTATTTTTATTTTTTTTAATGTTTAATATATTTAAAATATTTAATATGTAAATTTTTATATATTTAAATTATTTAAGTATATTAAAATTTGTTTCTTATTTTTATCTTTTTCAATATTTAATATATTTAAGATTAAAATAAATTTATGTTAATATGAATCACATTAATATACTTGGAATTAAAATTTGACAATTTTACAATATGTGTTGTGATAATAAGTATTGGATTTATAATTTTTATATATATATATTTTTTTAAATGATGATAATGATTATTGTTCCTTAAGATCAATAAGGCTCATCAAATAATAAAAAGAATTATATTTAAAAAAAAATTATAATATTAAATAAAAAAATAATATTATAAAATTAATTTTATAATATATTTAAAAATCATGATCTTGTTAGTTTTATAGTGGAAATGAAACTAGCAAGATTATTGTGATTTTCATGAAAAGTAATGAAATTATGAAATCACTAAATTTGAATAAAGTTTTGTCTTATATTATTAAAGGGTGCGGCAAGTGAAAATGAAATGACATTTATAGTCAACCTTCTTTATATGCCAAATTTTACAAATTAATTCATCTGAAAATGTTTTTATAATCTAATAACCACTTTTACTATGGAAATTGTAAACATTAAACCTATTTTGACAATATTTATTTTAAGGAAAAACATATATTCTTAACTATTAAATTACTCATACTAATTATTTTTTAATAAACATATAAATTCAATTTAATTAATAAATTTACATAAAATAAAAATATTAATAATTTAATTTTTTTACAAAATATAATAATTATATGTTTTTATTCGTTCATATTAAAATTTCATTATTAATAATTTTAATTTATTGATAAGTGATAAATTTTTCACCGCCTACGATTAAACCACAATCCAACCAAGTGGGCCAGCAGGCTTTTGCGGGTGGGATTCAGCGATACAATGTGCATGGCAAGCGCATTTATTCTAGTTGTTGGTTTATAATTTATTGGTTCGGTGGATTTGTCACCCACAATTAAATTTATGTTGCTTTTTGTGTTGCCATATTGTTATTGTAACGAGCTTTCAGTCCATTTGTGAGAGTCCTCAGTATATGGGGTATTCAAATCCCATGGTTTTTTTAGTGAAGGCGGTTTATTTGGTAAGTCAAAGTTTTATTTTTCAACTTTTTTTTTTAAATATAATAATTTGGGTTGTTTTAAAATGAATTAAAATTTTTAAGAGCAAAGTTTTCGACATTGAGGTGGAGCTTTGACTTTTGACATAGTTCTAATTTAATTTAAAGCAATTTTTTTAGGGGATCATATTATTACCTCTTATCTCATGTTCAAAATCCTCTTATCCTAAGTTGAGAAATTTTCTCAAAATTTAATGGATTTAGTGGATTAATGATTTTTTTATTTTCTCAAGGGAAAAGGTTAAATTATTATTATTATTATTATTATTATTTTAATTTTATTTTATTATTGAAATTTGGTTAAGTAATCTTGGGTGAAATTGAAATTTTTGATCAATAAAACTGTAATTTTTAATGTAAAATTGATTCAACAAAATAAATTTATTGCAGTTATGTTATGCAATGTTAATATCCAATATTTATGATTCCATCAAATCCAAAATAATTCTTGTTGAATTAAGTAAAAAATACTAATTTCCCCTTCCAATATTTTGAGTGACTGAAAAAGAATCATTTTATTATTTATTATGCGTTTCAATTTTTTTACCAAACAATGATGATCAACTTCCGCTAATATAAAATCACGTTTCATAATTTACACTTAACAGTTTATGCTTGTCTCATAATAGCTTGATCATGAAACCATAGACAATACAATGATTCCTTATGGGCCTAATGAGGACCAAGAGGAATGACCCAAGGCTTCATCAATACTCATAACATTCCTCTCATTGTACTATGGTACCATAGCATGTGATAAATTTGTCACGTGGATGTGAATGCCTATTTTTAATCAAAACATTAACCTTAAATTGAGGTGTTGAGTATGGTATCCATGTGGTTAAAATTTTGGTACCATGGTACTATGACATGTGAGGCAAGGTACCTACATCATTAAAACTTTATTCCTCTTTCAAACAAACAAAGATGTTGAAATGAATAAGAACGCTAAAATAGAAGAAATTAAAGAACATTTTACATATGGATATGGTTGTTTAATCAATATAGTGTTCAACAAGGTATCGATGTCATTAAATTTAATTCATTTTTCCTGTAACTAGAAATCTTATATGCACGAGGCATTGAGAAGGATACAACTCAAAACCTTTTACTTGAAAATAAACCCAAGGGCTTAGCTCAATCTATTATTGCTAGTGTTACTTGATATTTGACAAGTTTCGAACTAGCCAATGCCCAATTTGAATTCCCTAGGTGAGGCAAACTAGTCTATGTCAATGGGGTTACTAGAGATGTCATCTACAAATGTGGGAAAACATTCCTTATGTTTCCCCGCAAGGTTTTCCTTGGGAAAAAAAAAGATCCTTAACCAAAACACCAAATTGGGGTGTATGAAAAGGTACCCGCATCATTAGAACCTCATTCCTTTTTCTTGTAGATAGAGATGTTACGATCCATAGGGCATCAAATGAGGTGGAATTTAGAACATTTTACCTATGGATGTGCATCCCTCTCCAAAACACCAAACGATGGTTCATCAAGGTGCCCATGTATTAGAACCTCATTTTTTTCCTGTAAATGCAAATGTTACAACACACGAGGCAACAAAGGGGATGGAACTTGCATTTTTTTACTGATGAATATGGGTCCTTAACCAAAACACTAAACCAAAGTGTTCAACAAGGTACTCACATAATTAGAACCTTATCATTTTCTTTGTAAATAGAGATGTTATGATGCATAGGGTATCAAGGGGGATGGGAATTGGAAACTTTTACTTGTGGATATGGATCCTTAGTCAAAACACCCAATTGGGGTGTTCGATAAGGTCCCATGTCATCATAACATCAATCATTTTTCTTGTATAATGAGATGTTATGATGCACATGGTACCAAAGGGGATGGAACTCGAAGCCTTTTACCTATAGATATGGATCATTAACCAAAACACCAAGTTAAAGTGTTCAACAAGGTGCCAAGCCAGTAGAAGCTCACTCGTTTTTCCTATAAATGAAGATGTGACAATGCACAAGACATTAAGGGGGATGGAACTCAAAACCTTTTATGTCTTGATATGGATCTTTAACCAAAATACCAAACCCAAACATTCAATGGTACCCACATCATTAGAACCTCATTCCTTTTCTCTATAGTTGGAGATGTTATGATGCATAGGGAATTGAGGGGGGTGGAACTCAAAACGTTTAACCTATAGATCCTTGACCAAAATGTTAAACTAGGGTGTTCGGCAAGGTGCCTATGTCATTAGAGCCTCGTTCCATTTTCCTATAAATGAAGATATTATGATGCAAAAAGCACAAAGGGAGGTGGAACTCAAAACCTTTTACCTATGGATATGAATCCTTAGCAAAAAAACAATATACCGGGGTGTTTAACAAGGCGACCATGTTATTAGAACCTCGATTTGTTTTCATATATATGAAGATGTTATGATGCATAAAGCACGAAGGTGAATGGAACCCAAAACCTTTTACAAATGGCTATATATACTTAACCAAAACACCAAACTAAGGTGTTCAATCAAATGCCCATACCATTAGCACCTCAAACAAGTTTTGATTCTATCCATTATAATTAACTGTGTTTTTTTAAATGTTTTCACTAAATTAAAGAGAAACACTATAATTTCTTAGAACAAATTTAACACCATAAATAACTTATTTTTATTAATAAAATGAATTAGAAAAATAAATTATAAAACACAAGGTTTTCTTTAAAACTAAATTAACCTTACATAAAGTTATTCCATCAAAATCACTCAAAAACTTAAACCTTATTCATACATCCACAAAAATTAAATTTTAATGAATACTACCGTTGTCTCCAAAGCTATGCGCCACGCCCCTAGACTTAGAATCGCTGAATTTTTCATTCATGAAAGTTGCGAATCCATTTATGGAATGTGTGGGAAGATTATTTGTGGAACACGGAGGGCAATATTCCGATGGTTTGACATTGCCCAACATAGAATGTTCTAAAGTGTATAAATTAAAGTTTTCTATTTGATTCAAAATTGTTATAAATTCCACCATTTTCTTAATTGACCAGGGAATCATAATCAAAACAAAAAACCTCCCAATATAACGTTGAAATCCAACCTAAGTAGGGTTTCTAGACAAAATGCTTTAATTTCTTCCATATTGCTTTATTGGTAGGGCCTACTTAAAAAATAAAAAAATATTGTCCTTTTAAATAATGGAATATTTTAATATTCCATAATAATTAATAAGAATATATTCTTAGCTCTTGTTTCCATAAGTAAAGTTTGCCCATCTATGACTGACATGTATTCCTCCACACCAAAAAAAATATATATACTTTAATCTATGAAAATATAGAAAAATGGTGTTCAAAAGTTTTGGCATCTTAAGAAATCATATTTTTCGTATACCATAATTAATTAAGATTAAATTTTAAAGTTTTAATTTTTTTTAATTAATTCGTATTTGAATTTATTAATTATTGAAGTGATTAAAATAGTTAATGTGAAATTTTTAATATTTTTTTAGATTTTTTAATTATATTGAAGTTTTCACAATTTTTTTAGGTTTTTTTAATTATATTGAGTGTTTTTACCCTTATTAAAGTTGAACTGATTTAAAGTTAAGATAAATTTATGTTAATGTTAATCATATGTAGTCAAATTAGAATTAAAATTTGATAATATATATTAATAAGTGCATATTGTCATCGAGTGGCTAAGTGACAGGGGCAAACTACAAGTTATCGTCCTTATGGCTTGGATAAAAAGAATCAGGGTTCTACAATCACACTTCAAAAAAATCAATTACAATCACATCTTTCGAGAGCACAACAAATCTGTTGATCTACTCTCAAAGTTTGCACTACAGGATAAAATAAGGATTATCACATACCATCTCTGTGTAAATGGCCATGAGGGACCACCTCATTTTCTCACTCTGTCATAAAACCAATTTTTTTATTCTTAAAAAAAAAAAAAAAAAACCTTTCTCTCTTTGTGGACCTACCAACTATGAAATTAGTTTTCTCTCTTAGATCACAGGACACTTCAACTCCCAGTTTTTTTACCCTTGGCAGATCACTCTACTTATCTAAGAGTCATTTCTAGAGTAAAAATATTTTTCTTGATTCCCCCAGATGAGGTGCCACGTTGCAGAGCCGAGCCACGCGGGTTAACGCTGAACCGCACCATTAATACAACCACCAGCGACCATCCCCTCAGCAATTAAATGGAAACGAGCCCGTGTAGCATTAACCAGGAGATGAGGCCCTTCGCGCAAGTGAACAATACAGCGCACCAGAGCACTAGGAGGCCAGCCTTAATGGCCATGGCAATCGTCGTCCTCCTCCTCCTTATCACCCGCCTCGACAACATTGAGAGGCATTCGTATACAGTAGAGCTGAATACAGAGCTGAATTTCGCAGAGCCACTGGAGTTTTGGAGCAGGGCCATCCATCCTCAGGGAACCTCAGACATCCCCGGGAACCTCAGACATCCCCAGGTTATTCATTATGCCCAGAGCACAAGGAAAGCCACGCAGGGGCGCAACTTGGTACACAGCCGAATCATGCAGGTAGAGGCAAAAGAAATTTGAGCAGGTGTTAGCCTTGGCGTCCTCGCGAAGACACAGGAAGTCCGGGAAACCTCGAACGCCTCCAATGGCGTACATTGAAGAGATCACCCTGGACGAGGCCATGCAAAGCTATCCAGAGCTCCCTCTTTTCACAGTCTCGGATAATTGGAATCCTCCCGCTGATTTTGGCACTGACGACAAGATTTCGCCTTCGGGAAAACCGCTTAGCTCCAATGCAACTCACCCGGCAGAGGAATTCACCACCTACTATGTTGAGGAAGAGACACCGTCCTGCGCAAAAGGAAAAAACGACCCACCCACTGGTGCACCTCTGGAGGAGGCAACTCAACTAATCAATCGGCAGGTACATCAAGACAGTGAAGCACATGTAGGCGAAGGAGCAACAGGGCCATTTCCCTTAGCCTCTGCTGAGGGTAATTGGCAGGACCAACATCCTTTCACCAATACGGGGTACCTAGCACTAATCTTTGACATGCAGAGCATGCTGAACGATCAGATCTTTCGCATCGCTCGAATCGACCATCGACTCGACATGCTATTTGCTACACACTCCAAGGCTCTACCGAAAAGGTAATGCCCTACATGCGCGCAAGCTCACGCATTTCCTGCAGGATGGCGAAGGCACGGGGACGAGGACGAGCCGACTGGATAAAAGGTTCATTGATGTTCTTAGTTAGCAATCATTTTTTGTTTCCGAACAAGGTTTTAGCCCAGTTAGATCATAGTCATGCTGCAACTAGGTTATTAGTACACAGACTGAACTTAATCGTAAGGCGTCCTAGTTTCCTTCGGGCAGGACAACACTCTGATAGTTTTATTTGCTTGGAAAAAAATGGCATAGAATGTTCAACTGTCTCGGTTTCCTGCTTAGGCGGGACAACTGGCTTCATAAATAGACTCTGTAACTCTGCAACGATAATATAAACAGGTTCTTCCCTTTTTACTTAAAAAAAAAATAAAAAATTTCTTGATTTCCAGCCTCCATAATCTTCTCGCCTTTGTTGGTTACTTTTCCACAAAGGGGGAAATTATTAGCAAACTTATTGTAGCAGGGCATGTAACCTCTTGTTTTAGAACACAAAATATATACAATATATTGAGAAATTTTCCAGTTGGAAAAAAAAAGTGCCTCTACTTGCAACATTAACATGTCTTTGACAAGAAGTATTAGATTCACAATTTTTATATTATTTTCTTCCACTTGATGATGATGATGTTTATTGTTTCCTAAGACCAATAAGGCCCATTAAACAAGTAAAGGGAAATAGTTAAAAAAAATAAATCATAAAGTGATTTCTATATTTGAGTATGGTTGAAATAAAATGAGCAAAATCATTATGATTTTCATGAATGAGGAGGTCCTAAAAAGTAATGCAATTATAAAACTTGGATAATGTTATGTCTTATATTATTAAAGGTGGGGCAAGTTAAAAGGAAATGATGTTCATCATCAACCTCCTTTGTATCACAAATTTTAGAAATTTGCTTATCTCAAGGTTTTAAAGATAGTCCAACGACCAGTTTCACTATGGAGGTAATGAGCATTGGGCCTAATTCTGGCAATACTATTTTATTCTTAAGCTTGTAATGTTGGAAAGATGGTTTTGCTTTAGCCAAATTAGGAATAATAAAATATTTGCATTATTTTAACTTCTTCTTATTAATGATTTCATTGTCATTCGAGGTTCTATCTATAAACTTCATAGGGATGTAAGATTTAGTATTGTTGATATTTTAATTTGATTGTATTGTTTATATTCCAATTGTTTTAGAGAATCTCTAGCTAACCTCTTTTGAGCTTATGGTGACTACTACTCATACTAGATGTAATCACATGGAGCATATATTTGCTCAACTTGATCAATCCATGTTTATAATCTAAATATTTAATTGTGGCTTTAAAATCCGTGGAATTACATGCAACTTCAATCAAGAGAATGGGGTAAGGAGTGTTGAATTTAATTTTAAAATTATGGATTATGAAACATTTTTAGATTTTCTCAATTTTATTCCAAGTCCTACAAAGGATGTTACAAGCTAAAAATTCAAAGCTGTAAAGAATAACCAAGATAACTAATTTGTTGAAAATAAAGTTTTTCTTATCCCAATCCTAGAGCCCAATAGTATGGTTATGATTTGAATGTCAATTGAAATTGACACCTAACTTACTTGTAAGATTGCACCCCTTGATTACCACCATACAAAATCAGAGGAAAAAATCATTTCTTAGATTTAATTATCATAATCTTGGTTTTATTGATATTAATGGTCAAATCCCCTCGTATCGGGTGATTGGGATGAGATCGGACGGGCAGATGACCCCCAAGGCATCAATCCACCTTCCCACCACGCACCTAACTAATGATCTATTGGTTCTCCTGCCCTACATGTACCCCTCCTTGTCTCCTTCTTATAATAATCATTTCTCTTCTTCCTTTGGCAATATATTTTCCCTGTCCTTCGTTCATCACCTCATGTTTTGATTATTTGTTTGTGTTTTTTGGGAGTTGGAAGATTTCATTTCCAGTAATGGAAACCTCCAGGCGTACAAGAACCTTTTGGATTTTCCCTCATTCTCTCTATGTCAAGGATTAACTTTGGCCTAACCCTTGGCCTCACTCTATTCTCCTCCTATGCCTCCCTTTATCTCTTTGCATCATTTTTCATTCTATGTTCTCCTACCCCCATCCCACTCACTATCCCTCATAACCTTTCCTTTCTCCTTTGCATTCCCCTCCTCTCCCCTTCCATGGCTCAAGGTGGTTCTAGTATGCGTGTTCGTGGGCCGAGCTTGAGGGTCTCATCAAAGGTTGAGGATGCAACAACATATTACATGGTCCACACTTCACCGGAGATAAAAGCATAAATTGATTTAGCAGAAGCAGATGTCAGGGTTCTTCGACACTTCATCTCTGACGAGGAGGTTGAAGCAAATATATTCCCATGGATACCAAATCCAAGCTCTTCACGACCCAGAGAGTCTAAGTATTATTGGATTGTTGATTTATATTGGCACTTGAAGATGTTGATGGGAAAAGTTATGCTCGAGAGGAATGAGGTGCACCGAGAAATTCTCTTTCAACTCGATGATGTACAAATGCAGATAAAGCTCCTAGACCACAAGGTTAATTTGCTAGTTGAGAAATTTGTTGGGCTTGACCTCACCAATCTAGATTATCTGCAACCTCAGGTTCTAGTGGCTAATGATCATCCCCCTCTAGTTTAATTTCTTAGATGATAGCTATGGTTTATATTTTGTTTCTCATTTTTAGAGGTTAGGGCATTGTTTCCCTGCTTCACTCTAGTTTTTAGAATACTAGGCAGTTATCTCTTAGACTATACTCTGCTAGCTTCATTTTTGCATGTTTTGTGCTTCATGGTTTAAAGATACATCGATATTTCAAACTTATGAAACTTGATAAACTATTTTATTGTTGCTAGTTTGGTTTCCTAAGCGGAAGACCAGTAGAAGAAACCTTGTACAATTTTTTTTACAATTAATACATATGCAACATGATAGTTTTCAAAACAAAATATTCATGGTAAGCTCATATTTTCAAAGAACTATCAAAGAGCTTCAAGTTTCTTGTGAAGCTCTTCAATAGTTTTTTAAAGTAGAGTGATACCATCAATGTATAAAAAAAGGATGACCATGAACCCGACCATGTTAATATTGATTCATCCCTCCTCTTATAAACATTACTCAATTGCATTCTCATTTATTCATGTTAATACTTATTTGAGGTTAAGATACATAAACAATTAGGTTTTCATTGAAATTTAAACTTGTGAATTCTCCTATTCACTTCACCTAAAAGTATAAGACT
>ML779794.1:540471-554787 GCA_009831015.1 Picea engelmannii
ATTGCAAAATAACATGTTAAATGTAATTTTTAGTTGATAATTACACTATAACTACTACAATTATCATCATTATTACTTGGTATCCTATAACACTTATGAAACTTCCAAAAAAGGAAGGGAATGTTGTGCTCCTATGACCACTTTTGTAGGAGGGAATGTTGTGCTCCTACGACCACTTCTATAAATAAATTGTAAACCAACTTGCAACTAACCTCACATGGATATTACATGTGTATATATAAGAGATTCTTATAATCACTTTTACACCAATTATACAATTGTATGTAAACATTTAATATTATTACTATTTAAATTTATTAAAAGTTATTATTATTTTCTCAATATATCGAAGAATCATGCTTCTCAATTATATTTGGTTTTTACAACATTTGGTTAATTTATTTAAAACTTTGCCCAACTCAATTTAGTTAAAGTTGTTGGCATATTCACCAATAATGAGAGAGAGTGGGGGTGGGGGTGAATCAATATTGAGCACTTTTTACCATTTTTAACACCATGTAAACATTAACTTATCAACAATGCATAAAATCAAACACNAAAATAACATGTTAAATGTAATTTTTAGTTGATAATTACACTATAACTACTACAATTATCATCATTATTACTTGGTATCCTATAACACTTATGAAACTTCCAAAAAAGGAAGGGAATGTTGTGCTCCTACGACCACTTCTATAAATAAATTGTAAACCAACTTGCAACTAACCTCACATGGATATTACATGTGTATATATAAGAGATTCTTATAATCACTTTTACACCAATTATACAATGGTATGTAAACATTTAATACTATTACTATTTAAATTTATTAAAAGTTATTATTATTTTCTCAATATATTGAAGAATCATGCTTCTCAATTATATTTGGTTTTTACAACATTTGGTTAATTTAGTTAAAACTTTGCCCAACTCAATTTAGTTAAATTTGTTGGCATATTCACCAATAATGAGAGAGAGGGGGGGTGGGGGTGAATTCAGTATTGAGCACTTTTTACCATTTTTAACACCATGTAAACATTAACTTATCAACAATGCATAAAATCAAACACAATACACAAGAGATTTTTATGTGGAAACCCAAACATGAGAAAACCATGAAACATTATATATATATATATCTCTTGAAGATTACATTCACATGAAGCACCAACTTCCAAGGTTTACCAACACTAATTGGAAGGAGGCACCAACCCCCTAATTTATAAGCACCAACTTCCAAGGTTTACCAGCACCAACTGGAAGGAGGCACCAACCCCCTAATTTATAGGCACCAACCTGAAGGAAGCTCCAACTCCCTAATTTACCAACACATATTGGAAGGAGGCACCAACTCCTTGTATTTATGAGCACCGACTCAAAGGAAGTTGGAACTCCCCTGCAAGCACCAACTTGTTGATTAAAGAAACCAATCTTCTCATGCAACAACCAACCACCCTTGTTTCTCAAGCACCAACCTAAAGGAGACCTCGATCTCCTACATTACACCACCCTACCATCCCTTGTTTCAAAATTATTCTTACAATATGGTTTGGTCCAATATCAATTCTAGATCCTCAAATAATATGCTCCAAATCCCTCATACAAATATGCATCAAATGTTGACGTCAAGCTGCTCACAAGTCATTGTCATTGAAGATAAGTTATGTCACTGTCTCTGTCACTATCATTGGTACAACATCATCATCAAGCTGGCTCCACTTAGGAACTTGATCCATATAGACTGTCATTGTCACTGTCATTGTTTGTGTCACTATCATTGATACATCAAAATTGGGTCCACATAAAGATCCTAGGTCCACATACAAACCCCAACACCACTTCTTAAATCTATCTCGAACACCTTTTTGGAACTAGTTTCTGGATTAGTCACAAACACTAACTTCCAACAAGTATAACTATGTATCTATACTGAATCAAGGTCTGAAACTTGTACCCAAATTTATTTGATATCTTCTCTGAAATTCCTCCAAGTTTTTCTCCTTGATTTGTCATTGAAAAAGAGATATAACTAAAATGGCAGTCCTTCCTAAATTTTGGCCTATTCTGGAGAGAAAACTTGTACAACATGCCATGTGCTCAATATTTGATATTTGATTCTGAAAATCACACAAAAAATACTATGGATTATACTCTTTCTAATGTAATTGGTCTCGCATAATTTGGATCATCTATGAAGAAGTTATGATTGTTTTACCTGGAACACATGTTTGAGACTAGTTACATGATTAGTCAAAAACTCTATCTTCCACATAGTGTATAGCCAAAAATGAAATGAGACAAAAATTGAAATTTGTGCCATAGGTACCTTGATATGTCTTCTCAACAAACTCCAAGTTTTGTTATCTGAATCATTCTAGAAAAAAAGTTATAGAGAAAATGGAAAGATGACATTTAAATAACATACCATGGAACACATCATCACAAAACTGTCTTCCCTTGGAATTTCCCCCTTCTTCACTTCATCTTCCCTCTAAATCTCACTACCAAGCTTGTGCTAAGAGATCACAAGATTGAATAATGAAAATGAGAGGTTCTTAATGTGTATTTATACCCTTCCAAGTGCATCCTTTACTTAACTTTAGGGCCGACCTATAACTTCTTGTTTGCAACACCTTTTAGGGGCAAATTTTATTTTAATTTCAATTTCTCTTCTAGGGACAACTTGTCCTTGTACACTTAATTTCATCTTTAGTTCATTGTACAATTAGGGCCAACTTTAGGGACTTCATTCCTTTACTTCTATGGTTTTGTTACCACACTTTTGGGGCTTCTTTAGGGCTTATTGACCATACCTTACATCATCATCTTTAAGAAGGCATATCTCCTCAATTGTGAGGAACCACGTAGTGTGCCACCTACCGTTGGAAATGGCTTGACGAGGAATATCAATCCATGGAGGTTTTGCATACATTTTCAATATCATTCACCCTATTTTTCCTCAACCAATTGAAGGGATTCTTCACTATTTACTCATGTTTCCTTTCCTCTCTTCTGAGGCTTCCTTTCCTCTCTTATAAGGATTCTTGTCCATTGGTACTTCCTATCATTGTACACAAAAAATGTATATTAAAAGCATTCATGTCAATTTTCCTTCATCACTTGACTCCAAGTCTTCATGGTAGTGACTTGCCTTCTCTTCTTCACTGCTTTCAAGGAGGATGCATTCTTCATGTCTTGTCTTTTTCACTGCTTTGACATAAATGACATAATCACCAACGAATGAATTTGACATCAATGGCAACACCATTCAATGATCTCCCTATTTTTCATTGACGGAAACACTCATACTACCCTTGTGATTATTCTCCTGATCTTTCTTTCCCCCTTTGACATCAATGGCAAAGGGTAACTCCCCCTGACAATTTCTCTCCCCCTATCTTGTTGTGCCTATTATAAATTTCCTTCCTATGATTGTTCTAGTTCCACCTGCCAATATGCTTTGAGTCATATGATTTACTAAACATCCCCTCGATGATTAATGACAATGAGTCCTTCCTTTCTGCAATTCCCCCTGAGCTCATGCATTCATCCATTGTCATGTATCTTCTCTATTTTGATATGCTAGACTTGCCAAATATCTCATGAATTCATCTATGTCCATGTGACACAGAACTTTCCATGACTCGACTACTCAACTGTACACAATGTTGACTAGTCTGCCACTTCGCTATTCTGAGAGCTTCTTTGGATCTACTGCAATTGATCACCACATATTCATGTTTCTCAAGTTGAATCAAATATGTCCACTAGTATGTTATATCTTCAAATCAAACTCTATGAGTCTGCAACTTGAACATTAGGTCTTCCAACGCATTCTCGAATGTGTTCAAACCAATGCATATATATTTGCTTGAATATATACTTGAAATCCTCTAGTCATGAGCCAATGATGTTCCTTGTGTCTGCCATCAAACCACTATGAATATCCTTCTACAAACAAGTACTTTAGACTGCCTGAATGATAGTTCTGTAATAGTTGTTGCTTAGACTCCCCCTCTTCAACATTCACATTTACTGGGAGTCTCCAAGCCAGATTGTTTAGAACAATGTATGAAGTTGCTCTGCTGCAGGCTCATCATTCTGAGTTCTGACATCTTCCTCTTTACATGTAGGTTCATCATGATCTCGCACTTCTGCAAATCCTGTGATTATGATCTATGGGAGTTCTTCATTCACTTGTTCTTCTTGTTTTTGTTTTCTTATCCAAACCTTCTTGTACATGATATTAGTGTTTTTCTTCATGGAAGAATTCATCATGCTTCTGCAGTCACGAGTTACATGTCCATAGTTGTGGAATTTGTAACATTTAATATTGTAGGGAGCCACATAAACATCTCTTGTTTAAACATTTCTTCCATATGCTTTGCAGTCTATAGCCTTATGTCCAAAGTTATTACAAATAAAAAAAAAAACTAGGAAAGACACTTTGATACCTGGGAGCAAATGATCATCTTTGTGAGGTAGTCCTTTTGAATTCATGCTTTCGCTAATCACGATCTTATCTTTTGTTGTTTCCTTCACAATGATTGAAGCTTATTTGATGCTTGGAGGTAAAGGTCTTCTTGGATATACACCTCTTCTACATTCATTCCTCTTTGAATCTTGCTGACCATGATCCCTTCCTTTGAAAATGTCTACATAATTCTTAGCCCTCTCTTCATTCTTCTTTTCCTATGGACTAGTTATGATTGTTTTATCTGAAACACATGTTTGAGACTAGTCCTGTAACTAGTCTCAAACATGTGTTATGTGTAAAACAATCATAACTTCTTCATAGATAATCCAAATTTTGTGAGACCAATTGGATTGGAAAGAGTACAGTCCGTAGTATTTTTTATGTGAGTTTTAGAATCATATATCAAATATTGAGCGCGTGGCATGTTGTACAAGTTTTCTCTCCAGAATAGGAAAAAATTCAAGAAGGTCTGCCATTTTCGCTATATCTCTTTTTTAGTGATGAATCAAGGAGACAAACTTGGAGGAATTTCAGAGAATATATCAAAGAAGATTGGATACAAGTTTTAGACCTTGATTCATTACAGATACAGAGTTATACTTGTTGGAAGTTAGGTTTTGTGACTAATCCAGAAAATAGTCCCAAATAGGGGTTCGAGATAGATTTAAGAAGTGATGTTGGGGTTTATATGTGGACCCATGTGGCCCTAGGATATTTATGTGGACCCGGTTTTTACGTGGATCTAGTTTTTATGTATCAATGATAATGATAGTGACAATCAATATAGACCTTGTTTCTATGTGGACCCCGTTTCTAAGTGGACTTAGTTTGATGATGACGATGTATCAATGATAGTGACAAAACTTATCTTCAGTGACAATGACTTGTGAGCAGCTTGACATCAACATTTGGTGCAGATTTGTGTGAGGTATTTGGAGCAGATTAGTTGAGGACCTAGAACTGATATTGGACCATACCATATTGTAAGAATAATTTTGAAACAAGGGTGGCAGGGTGGTGCAAGGCAGGAGATCAAGGTCTCCTTCATCTTGGTGCTTGAGAAACAAGGGTGGTTTGGTGGTGCACATGAATATTGGTGTCTTTAGTCAACACGTTGGTGCTTGTAGGGTAGTTGCAACTTCTGTTGAGTTGGTGTTGATAAATATAGGGGGTTGGTGCCTCCTTCCAGTCGTTGTTGATAAATATAGGGGGTTGGTGCCTCCTTCTAGTAGGTGCTGGTAAATCAGGGAGTTGGAGCTTCCTTCAGGTTGGTGCCTCCTTCCAGTTGGTGCTAGTAGATCTTGGAAGTTGGTGCTTCTTGTCATTGTAATCCACAAATGTACATTAAAAGCATTCATGTCAAGGTTCCTTCCATCACTTGACTTCAAGTCTTCATGGCAGTGACTTGCCTTCTCTTCTTCGCTGCTTCCAAGGAGGATGCATTCTTCATGTCTTGTCTTCTTCACTGCTTTGACATCAATGACAAAATCACCAACGACTTACTTTGACATCAATGACAACACCATTCAACAAAATTTTTGACTTTTAAGCTATCGACTCATAATTTTCCTCTAGTAGTGACTCTGCGTGATTATTTAGTTGATCTTCTGCATACTCATTCAAGTCATTTATTTTGTTTATGTTGCTCACTTAATCCTTTTGCATGTGTAATAATTTAATTTTTCCAAAAGAAAGTTTCTTAACCATAATTCCATGTATATAAATCTTAATCAAATCTTTCTTCCTTTATCGAGTTGGTTTATATGCTACATTTTTAAATTACTTGTTTTCTTTGTTATTATTCACATTTTCCTCTCTCATATCTATTATTATATGTAATCTCAAGTTTTGTTTTCTCTCTTTTGCTATGTTATTATTGGGTTATTGTAATGTCTTGGTTTTGACCCTGAATTATAATATATTAAATCATGTATTATTTAAATGATGGAAATATATGATTGGACTCAAACTATGATGGCTTAGTTAAATGGCCCCATGTGTAAATAATGTAATTGCATTGTAAATGTTTATAGTGTAGAGCTCAAGGCAAGGCCTAACTAGCGAATATGTAAGAGTCTTCATAGTGGACTATGATTATGGTGTAATTGTTATGCTTCAATGTTGTACTTATGTTCATGTAAAAGCATGAATAAAGAGGAAATATATAATAATATGACATCCACACACAAAAAAGTTTCTAGAGAAAGCAACTAGGGGACCGTGACACCACTAGAAGGAAAGAGGAAATGTGGTCCAAGGGAGAAAAATAAGCTTAAGTTTCCTAACTTTACCTTTTTTCTTATAACTATGTCCCTTATTAGAACCTCAACCACCAATCATTCAATGTATGTTGTGGTTGGTGGAGAAGTCCACCTTCCAAAGTTATGAGGACATGGGGTTGAGTAAAATAGGGGGAGGGATTGTAAGAGACTCCATCCTTATAGGAATCTGAACCTTTTCTATTCCCGTGCACTCTCCTTCTTCATGCAAATTTGAATTGGCTCATACTCTGATCATTCTGACCTTTGGTTATCAGTCTTCTCACCATTCAAATGTTATTCCCTCATGCCCATGGATTGTTGTAATTGCATACTCATGCTTGGTAATGAGATTTGAACCTGTTAATGACTAAATAGAGTTGTGCAAGAGAAGATGGTGAACCTGAGAAGAGAGATGGATGTCTGTACAAAAACATAGAGGTTGGACTACATAGGAAACCATCATTTCCTCGTAGATTGTTGTTCATTGAGTGCTCAAGAGTCAAGTAAAACATTGCTAAGATATTCCTGAAGGTAGACAATGGATTGGACTTCTTTTGCACACACTAAAGAGCATTGGAAGGAAGAAAATTCCTAAGGGACTATTGAGCATAGAAGATAAACTTCTTCCTTATGTTGTGTGGGGCATTGGAAGGGACTGCCACACTTATGCTAGCTAGATGGTTACTTAGAGTGTTATGCAGTGAACATTTGGCTAAGTTTGAGGACAATTGAGTTGGGTAAGTGACTTGAGAGAGTCCTTAGTCCATTTCTTTCACCTTTGTGGTATCATGGTCTAGCTTGGGGTGGAATTCATAGATGATTCCTATGGATCGGTGGAAAATCGCTCCTTAGCAACTAGTTTGATGGACTTGCATTTATTTACAGAGAAGCATTCAGATCTATCTTTGTTGGAATGATTTTTGTTTGTTTTTTGTTTACAATATGATGTGTGGTGCCTTTAATTTAATGAGCTATATATGAATTTGAAATAGTATGCATTGTTATTTTTCTACTATATTGTTTGTGCATATGAATTCTAAATGGTATTGATGTTGGAGTTTGAATTTAATCTAATAGTTGGCTAATTAAATAAATAATTTTGCATGCACTGCCTCGATGCCCAAGTAAGGCATCCAAGTACATAATAGCTATAGATGCTAGGGGAAGAAGGGGTCAAGGCTAAGGTTATCAACCAAGAATGCCAATGTATTTTTGGACTAATGATAGGTTGTTGAATTTATTAGCCACTAAAAATTCCAATTGGTAATTATAGGGCTTTCGTTTGTTTTTACCTTTGAAAATTATGAATGGAAAATCAAGTCTCAAGCCTCGAGTTTGAGTTTCCTTGTAGCATTGGAAAATCAAAGGTGTAGGCTATCCACTCTGACGTAGACCTTGAATTTGTCATTACATCTTTCGTGTTGCACCGAGAGAAACAAGGTACATTCTATAACTTAGTATTGAAGAGATTGTAACATCTATCTCATTCTCCATAACATTAACATCACCATATATCGACCCATTATAATATGTTTTATAAAACTAAAAATACAACTTAATAATAAATTTAAAATACAACTTAATAATAAATTTAATATGAACCAAATAATAATCATTCACAAATATTTATAAAACTAAACTAACATTAAAAAAAAAAAAAAATTCTTTCAACCATAATTACCCGGAACTTAAACCTCGTTCCAAACCCCTTATTCATGCATCCCCACAAATTCCCCCTTATTCATGCATCGCCACAAATTGAATTTGAATGAATACTTTGACTTACTTTTTCCTCCAAAATAAAAATTGATTTTGAATGAATACTTTGACTTACCTTTGCCTCCAAAGCTATGCGCACGCCCCTAGACTTAGAATCATTTGAATGAATACTTTGACTTACTTTTTCCTCCAAAATAAAAATTGATTTTGAATGAATACTTTGACTTAACTTTGCCTCCAAAGCTATGCGCACGCCCCTAGACTTAGAATCGCTTATTTTTTCATTCATGAAAGTTGAGAATCATACCCAACGCTTTCTCAAAAGTCTATAGAATGTGTAGGAAGATTATTTGTGAAACACGGAGGGAAATATTCCTATGGTTTGACATTGGCCCCAACATAGAATGTTCGAAGTTTTCAATTTGACTGAAAATTGTTATAAATTCCACCATTTTCTTAATTGACCACGGAATCACAATCAAAACAAAAGCCCTCCAAATATAACATTGAAATCCAAGCTAAGTAGGGCTTCTAGACAAAATGCTTTAATTTCTTCCATATTGGTTATTGGTAGGGCCTATAAAGTAGAATTAAAAAATAAAAGATATTATCCTTTTAAATAATGAAATATTCTCAATATTCCATAATAATTAATAAGAATATATTCATAGCTTTTGTTTATAAAGTAGAGTTTGTTGATTTATGAGTGATATGTATGTCATATATTTCTTATATCAATATATATGATGATAATGATGATTAAACTTTATTAAGGTCAAAATTGGTATATCTGGTCAAAATTGGTATATCTGATCTTAAGAAAAGCAAGAGATTATTTGGATTTCTTTAAAATGTTATTACAATGTTTGAAAAGTATTAAGAGAAGCGTTCTAAGATTACTAAAGTTTTGATGATTTAGAAGGTTAGGAAGGTCGATATTGTGACAAATATTTGGAAATTTGGATTTAATTTGGGTATATGCAAAGCATTTTAAGAGAAAATGTTTTTCATCTTCAAACCTCTCGATGTCACAAATGTGACACATTCTTTATTGCCATAGTATTTTGGGGATTGTCCAACACCCATTCTATAAAAAATATAGAAGAATAATGTTCAAAAATTTTGACCTCTTATAAAATTATAATTTTTATATAAAAGTTATTTAATTAATTAAAATTCATTTTTTTTATATAAAAGTTATTTAATTAATTAAAATTCATTTTTTTATATAAAATTTATTTAATTAATTAAAATTCAATTTTAATGTTTTACTTTTATTAATTATTTTAGATTTATTTTAATTTTGAATTTATTAAATGTGAAAAGAAATTAAAATATTCAATATACAAATTTTAATAATTTTATATATTTTTAAATTATTTAATTATATTAATATTTGTATTTTGAGTTTTTTTTTTTTTTAATTCTTATCAATGTTTAATATATTTAAGATGAAGATAAATTTACGTTAATGTAAATCACATGCAATATAGTTGGAATTAAAATTTAATAATATAGTAGGAAGTGCTTCTACTTTGGAACATTAATTAACATGTGTCAATGTAAATCACATGCAATATAGTTGGAATTAAAATTTAAAAAGTGTTGTATGGCAACGTAATCCCTGTCGAGTTGGAATGGGAATAAATGCACTGCTATGGCGGGACCAAGGGAGAAATAGAAGTCTGAAACAACAGAGACACATGGGAAGAAACTTGAAGTACATGTGGTACCCATGCAGAGGATGACTCGTGTCAGTGTGTCACACGCCAACCATAAGACATTGGGTTGGTAGATGACCCCCAAAGAACCTCCTGAATTAGTTAATCATAATGTTATATTAATATGTGGTTAATATGCAAACGCGACAGTTTTTTCCTGGGCTGTGTATAGTTCAAACCCGGGACTTAGAAAATTTCTGTCTCAATGACTTGAAATAAAGGTTCCTGGAAAAAAGGACCAGGAATCACACACAATAAACATTCAAATATAATAAACACAATTTCCTGACATCCAACATAGTTGAAGAAAAATAATTTTTCATTTCAAAAGCAACCCACAAAAATTGTTTTGGAATTAGTTTTATTTGAAATTTATCAAAAAATAATAATGTCTGTTACATATTTCTGGAATCTGTATCATATTTCTGGAAATTTAAATGCATTTTTCATATAGATTGGGATTGGGGATCCTGCAGACCATAAAATAAATAAGTACAAGAAATAGGACCGTGGAAAGAAGAAGTGCGCGACGGTAGAGAGGAAGACCTGAAAAGAAGAAATTGGAAGTTATGAGTCTTTGGTTAGAGATTTCTATTTAAAGAGGTAGAATAACTGGATTGATAAAGAAAGCAGGATGTGATCAATATAGACTTACTATGAAGCTGATGCGTTTTTGTTGCTCTCATCAACGACCACTGGAATCATGCCAATTGGTTGTTTCCCTTCGTTGGTGAGCTTGTCCATTCTCCTTTGGAGCCATTCTTCAATGTATCTTCTCATGGGGGCCACGTTGATTTCATCCCATATTTCTATGTCGAAAATCTCATTTTCTAATTTCCTTAGATCCATAGAAATACTATGCAGAGCTTGTTCAATTTCTTCATTGTGTGCCGAATAATGCACTATCCAGTTCTCGACGTCATCTTTACTATATTCAAAGATGCCGTAAAACTTTTCTAAAGACAACCCCTTTAAAATATCAAGTTGTTCATCGAAGGCTTGCTTGGTTAAGGACAAGGATTTGAGGATTAAGTTTGGGTATTGAGCCTCATTGGTACTTCTGGCTAAGTCTATTTGGGTCAGGTTTCTGAATAATTCTTCTTTCTTTGATATGGCTTTTTCACATGATTCGACAATGAGTTGGAGGTTCTTAACTTTCTCTTTCCAGCATGATTTTAATTGGTTGATCCACTTTGGGGAGGGGAGATCCTCTTGTCTTCCTTTTAGATCCGAGATGTTGATGGCATGGTTGGCAAAAGGGATCACCGTATGTAGATAAAAACGTTCTTCATTTTTTAAATTCGTCTGCAAATGTTCGTGCAAATCATTTTCCCTCGTTCGAAAGGAAGCTATATTTTGTGATTTTTCACAGGCTTCAGTAATTAACTACATTATTTTCTTGATATTCTTCTCTACATAGCCTCTATAGGATGTGAGGAGGCTAAAGGATCCTTTTAACTTGGCTACAGGGGTGGAAGGCATGGCTTTTGCTAAAGGACTAGAAAACACTGGGGTAGGAATGAAAGCCTCCTCCAATTCCTTGATTCAGTCATTCGGTTTGACATTCTCTACTTCAATTCCTCCAATGGAATCATCAATCTCATCAACGGTTGCGCGGTGAATCAGGATATTTGGGATGGCTGCATTTTCCTAAGGTTAATCTCTAAACGAGATTTCCCTTTATTATTTGTTACATCTCTCTTTTCAATAATTAAATTTTTATATTGTTTGTCAAAAACATCGCTCTGGAATACAAAAGATTCATCTTCGCAAAAAATGTTGGTCTCAACTATTTCCATTGTGGAACTATGGTGCATCGCATTTGCAGGCGGATCAACTTTGAGGAACACGACATCCACAAAAGTTTCAAGTTGCATGTCCTCACTTTCAATTTCGGGCTCTTCCGCCTGCCCTACAATGTTTTTTCTCTTCTTCGTCAGGGGAAGCTTGTGAGAACTATCAATTTTTCCGCGAGGAGGGTTCTTATCTCCTCCTCCGTTTGAATATTTCTGGGTTGCTTTCTTACTAGGGTGGGTCGTTGAAGCGATGCTCCGTGATGTCGTGCTCTTGGGAGTGTTGGTCGGGGACTGGACACTCTTCTCACCAGAGCCTTTTCCCTATTGTTAGTACACTTCAGTTGAGCTTTGCAATGTCTCTATGTCGCAATCATCATAAGCAAGACTGTTGTCATCACCGTCTCTGTCTTTGGTCAGGCGTCTATGGATAAAAGAGCTGTTAAAGCCAACTGATAGTAAATGTTCTCAAAAAATCCCATTAGGGTCGAACCCTCTTAGCCTTTCAACATATTTTAGGTTCAAGTTTTTGAAATGGCCTGCGAATTCATCAATCTTGTTGACGTTTCTGAAAAAAAAGTCCCCGACTTTCCAGGGCAGAGGAATGAACTATTTTTTCTCTTGCCATGGAAAAAATACAACCAGTAGTTGTATTGCCTTGTTATTTCTGTAACAAACAGTTTGTCCATGATGTGACATGGAAGCTGTTGGGCCTCATAAATGTCCTATTTTTATCCATCTTTCCCTTCATCATTCTCCACATTTCATCGCCCCATTGACCTTTCACGATATCATTTCCATAAATATACTTGGGTTTCACCTTATGGTTCTCCACTTTATTCATTTTAGTATTTAAAAGGAATTTGTGATTAAATGTTAGAAAATCAACATGTTTTAATATATATCTCAAATATGTGTGAGCTTTGTAATGTGTAGGAATATGAGAAGGATTAATTCAAAAGAAATTCTCGAATATTTCCTTCACCATTTCAATATTTGAGGAGATAATTCAAGCCCATTCCAAGGAGAAGATCATGGAGATTTGGTTGGAATATCTTATCCAAGATATATGAGAGATATGTGTGAGGATTTGAAGGGATTATATTTTGTAATAATGAGAAATAGGTTGAGAGAAAAGTGGATCTGTAATAATGAGATGGTTATCTTATCTTCAAGGCTCTCATATATAAAAGAGAGTGCTCTCTCTTTATGAGGATTCAATTAGAAGAGGAATTAGGATGTAGTTAGATTATGTAATTAGAATTACAATAGTCATTAATGGTGGTCATTAGGATTCGAAAGAGAAAGGGATATTTAGCTTTGATTCATGGTTTTGGTTTTCATGCTTTCATTATTCTGTTATGAAGATTGATTTGATTATTGAATGTAAGATTGCTTCATTGGTGAGAGCTCTCATATGTTGTTATGTCATTCAACTCTTCACTTGTTGTATCTGCTCTTCCTTCATGTAGTTCTCCATTTCTAGATTAAGTTCCTTCACGCAATTTACCATTCCTAGATTATTTTCATTTACATAACTAGATTAATTCAATTCCAAGTCATGTGTTAGATTAATGATTCAATTTCAGTCGTGTGTTAGATTAATGATTCTATTTCAGTCGTGTGTTAGATTAATGATACAATTTCAGTCATAGCTTAAACATTCGATTATATTAGTCTCGCTTCAATCTTGCATATGCTTTGCGTGTGCTTCGTCAGTTTATGAACCCCGGGTTGCCAAATTAGATAGTTGGGCAAGTACTACAACTTAGTTAATACAACATTAGTTCGGCCCAATATAACGACTGTCGTTCCCTTGTCACAATTGTTGTTCCTTTTGCTGTTCATTTGAATGGAACGATTGCTGTTCCTTTTGTTACGATTGCTGTCCCTTTGCAGGGGTTGCATATATGGAGGACGGGTATTGAAAACAGAAGGTAAGAACCTACATAGGCGATAAGTAAAATGCTTGCACCAATGCCTACCTTTGGACATCTTTAGAGCCCAACATTTTGGCATCGTTTCCAGGGAAGCACGATGGATTGAGGTATTAGTTTCTTTTTCATTTCAATTCATGCAAGTGTGATCTAGACGTGTTGGTAAGGGGTCATAGAATCTCGTGAGAGGAGACTCCTCATGTTCTCCCTACCAACTAGGTAGAAGTAATTTCAATTTCTACAAATTTCAATTCACGCAAAAGTATTTTTAATTTTTATGATCTACATGTGTTGAGGGTCATAGAATCTCATGAGAGGAGACTCCTCACTGTTCCTGCCAACTATTAGGAACGTTTTAATTTCCGCAATTGTGAAGAGTAATTTTTTTTTTTTTTTCCATTT
>ML779794.1:554837-567512 GCA_009831015.1 Picea engelmannii
CAATGAAAAATGCCCAATCCAATTGTTCGTCTTCAATTTCAAATTATATATCTCCATTTGCTAAACAAATTTATTTCTTTAATTGTTTAAATTTCTCTTTTAAATCTAGGAAAAATACAAAATTAAAACAAAAATTAAAAAAAATGTTGTTGTCTTAAACTAGTTTTCTAATTTCATTTATTTTAATTTTTTAATTTAGAATGCAAATAAAAACAAAATCTTTAAAATAAAATAAAAATAAAATAAAAAATAAAAAAAATAAAAAAAATGCAGAAATTGAATTGAAGATATCTCACAAAATCGGATTTGGGTTCTTTTGATTTTTGGACAAGAAGTGCATTACGTTATGATAAAACAACCGAGTAAATTGCAGGTCAGCGTAGTACACAATTTTCAAGAAAATCAATATAGTCACCTTTAGCCATTTTTCAGTTCTCTAAAAAACCGTGATGTGGGTATTGCTGATTTTTGGCGTGTAGAAGCATTCCGAACATAGGAACCTGGATGCAAACTTTTAGATCAATCCAGTTCATCGTTTGTGAGAAAATAACATTTGATGTTCGCTGTTACACCCTGCAAATACACTCCTGTAGCAGCCTGCAACAAAAACAATAATAAAAATATTTTGAAAGAAATTCATATCAAAATAATATGTTATTGTAACGATGGCTAAGAGATCCGATTTGTTGGGTGGAGGTCGTGGGATCCACGCCTGTGTTTCAGCTACCTTCTTTTTCCATAATCTGCCAAATTAAATTCCCATTGCATGCCACAATAAATTTGCATGGTCTAGTGGTAATGCGTTGGAGTTGTTGCTATAAATTTGTGATTTCAAATCTTGCACCCACCATTTTCGGGATTAACCCATTTTTTAGGCAAATCCAAAACCCACGTCAATGCATATCTTCCACCTTAGCACCATCTGCTATAATTTTAAAATAACAATAAATAATAAATATAACAAATTTAAAAAATAAATAAAACTTTAAAACAAAATCTTTCTAGTTTACTTATTTTATTTTTTATTTTTCTAGTTTATTTAGGAATAATCACATTTATAAAAATAAATAAATAAATAAACTCAAATCAAACATTCTAAAAATAAAAAAAATTGCAAATGGATTTTCACATTTCCTGAAAACATCATTGGAATCATGATTTTTATCTTTTTATGCTAAAATTATAGTGAAGTCACTGCACCAGGTATTCACGAAGAGGATTGTAAAAAATGTGCTATCACCAACCGGTAAAACCACATTTTATTTATTTTTCATTTGGTTGATAGTATTAGTACTAATATTTGCACTTTATGTTTTCGATATTCTCACACTATTTGTTGCAGATTAATGCTAACATTTTACAGGTTCAAAGACGATCAAATTTGCTGCTGAAGTGATTTTCAAAGATCACAAAACTTTTGAAAAAAAAACATGTCTTATTGACTGCTTGAAGGAGTTGATTCTCGTCTTACACATCATGGCGTTTGTTGTTACACAAAAGCCTTTTCATAAACCCATTTGCACCATGAATGTCTTCCTCCATTTCTCCTTCAAAGCAGATTGGTCATCCCTGTGTTGAAGCCCATATTCCATTGAATTATCCTTCATGACTTCGCACACGCCTATCTTTCTGAGTCGCATACATCTCTTTAGATTTTTCAGTTCAATTTTCCTTGTCAATAAAACTATCCAGCTCCCTTTCCATGACTACATTGCCTTTCCATGCACACTGTTACTACTGAGATCTTTTAATTTATAGTCCTACCACTCTTTTTATCAGAACTCACGTTGATTGATGTGGGATTCCTTAAGGCCCACCTTTGAACAAGTCTTTCCCCATCGACCTCAACACCTTATCTGGGATATAGACTAGAGTCCATTTTGAGTACCTAGAGGCTTGCATGCCTTAATGCCAAGTTCTCTCACTGACAATCATGGGAATACATCAATGTCGCTTGACCGTTAGATCTTGCAAGTGGCTCGACATCATCTCATTCATTCGCACTTCGCAAGATGTACTCGGGTACCTTGGCACTCATTGACATCAATGATGAGTTGCCTTGCATTGGTCAATGACATTCATCATTGGTCGGTAATCCAATGACTTCTTTTCATGCTCGACATCGACACATTCATTCGCATGATTATAATTGTACCATCAGGTTTCGCAGCAGATGAAGACTATATACTTTTCATGACTCTATCAACAGTTACAACAACATGACTTCACCCATATGAGAGTACCATAGTTCCACTTTCATACTTTCTCTTTTCCATGATTCATTTAGCAGCGGTTCAGATTCCTCCACTTCACATTCTCTGATCCAGCAGACAACAATCGCCGCTACAACAACAATCACTTTTCACATGATCCTGCAACAGTGATATCTTCCATGCTCTAGCAGCCGCATCAGCCATATTCCTCTTGCATAGTTCATCAACATTTTGGGTAAGTGGAGGTATGTTATTTTCTAAACTTTAATCATGTAATTCCTCAACTGCTAGCAATGAATAATTTGGACAATTCCCTCATCCAGTTCCCTTTCCTTTTCACTTCTATGACTTATGCCACGTTGCATGAGGACATGCAACAAGTTAAGTTGGGGGGTAGGGGACTTTATTCACCATCATCACTCCAATTTTCCACTACCATCATTCCATTTTTAATCTCATTTACCATTTATGAACATTTCTTTTCCAATGATACTCTGTTTCACTTTGCTTCATAAGCATTGTTATACATATTGGCATGATTCACACATATACAAAAAAAGGGGCTTTCTTATACTCAGTGATGTTTTCCTTATGCACATTGATAGCATACATTTTCCAGTTAGAATATGGGCAAATTATTATCATAACAACAAGAGAAAAAATAATGAAATGAATGTTGTTAACAAAAGAACCAACATTCTTTATATTCATGGTTGTCACACAAGAACCAACCATAGGAAAAATGTCAGTTGTTACTCATGTAAATCCCATCCTGGAAAACATTCATTATCATCACTCAAAGCCAAAATTCAGATGCCAAAATTTCTTGAGAAGATCCATGCATGGTTGCATGAGGATATGCAACAAGTTAAGTTGGGGGGTATGTTGGGGCTCAGAAATGTCCTATTTTCATCCATGTTTCCCTTCATCATTCTCCACATTTCATCGCCCCATTAACCTTTCACGATATCATTTCCATAAATAAACTTGGGTTTCACCTTATTGTTCTCCACTTTATTCATTTTAGTATTTAAAAGGAATTTGTGATTAAATGTTAGAAAATCAACATGCTTTCATATATATCTCAAATATGTGTGAGCTTTGTAATGTGTAGGAATATGAGAAGGATTAATTCAAAAGGACTTCTCGAATATTTCCTCCACCATTTCAATATTTGAGGAGATAATTCAAGCCCATTCCAAGGAGAAGATCATGGAGATTTGGTTGGAATATCTTATCCAAGATATATGAGAGATATGTGTGAGGATTTGAAGGGATTATATTTTGTAATAATGGGAAATAGGTTGAGAGAAAAGTGGATCTGTAATAATAAGATGGTTATCTTATCTTCAAGGATCTCATGTATAAAAGAGAGTGCTCTCTCTTCATGAGGATTCAAGTAGAAGAGGAATTAGGATGCAGTTAGATTATGTAATTAGAATTAGAGTAGTCATTAATGGTGGCCATTAGGATTCGAAAGAGAAAGGGATTCTTAGCTTTGATTCATGGTTTTGGTTTTCATGCTTTCATTATTCTGTTATGAAGATTGATTTGATTATTGAATGTAAGATTGCTTCATTGGTGAGAGCTCTCATATGTTGTTATGCCATTCAACTCTTCACTTGTTGTATCTGCTCTTCCTTCATGTAGTTCTCCATTTCTAGATTAATTTCCTTCACACAATTTCCCATTCCTAGATTAATTTCATTTACGCAACTAGATTAATTCAATTCCAAGTCGTGTGTTAGATTAATGATTCAATTTCAGTCAAGTGTTAGATTAATGATTCAATTTCAGTCGTGTGTTATATTTATGATTCTATTTCAGTCGTGTGTTAGATTAATGACTCAATTTCAGTCATAGCTTAAACATTTGATTAGATTAGTCTCGCTTCAATCTTGCATATGCTTTGCGTGTGCTTCATCAGTTTACGAACCCCGGGTTGAAAAATTAGATAGTTGGGCAAGTACTACAACTCCGTTAATACAACATTAGTTCGGTCCAATATAATGACTATTGTTCCCTTGTCACGATTGCTGTTCCTTTTTCTGTTCATTTGAACGAAATTATTGATGTTCCTTTTGTTACGATTGCTGTCCCTTTGCAGGGGTTGCATCTCTAGAGGACGGGTATTGAAAACAGAAGGTAATAACCTACGTAGGCGACAACTAAAACGCTTGCGCCAACGCCTACCTTTGGATGATGCATAGAGGTTATATTTTAGGACATCTTTAGAGCCCAACAGAAGCAAAGCAGGATTTTCCTTGGGGCTAAAGATCATTATTACACTGTAATTTTCCTTTCGTTCAAGTGTCCCCTTCCTATCCAAAAACTTGGTTTCTTGGCTAGACATCCGGGGAACATCCTTTCCTAACAATAAATCTTTGAAAACTGAGACAAAGTCATTAAAAACCTCATAAAAACAATGGGAGGCCTTGTGCCTCCACAAGGTCTGGTACGGGAATGTTACTGGGTCGAATTCATAGTTTATTTTCTTGGACAAAGGTAGTTTTGGTAATGGAAAACAATGCGCTATTGCGAAAAATCAAGTACGATGACATAAAATTTATTCTCTTCTTTGAATTGTGACAGTTGGGAAAAAATTTCAATGGAAATTAGCTTCCCCCAATAAAAAATGAAATGTTCCTTGACTGTGAAGTACAAAATATAAATAACTATACAGGAAATGATTGCCATGGATTCCTGTCCCGTTATTCTTGTAAAAAACCAAGCATTTTCCTAGAATGGATTTCTAAAGGAAATGACCTGCAACTTTGTGATATCTTCAGGAACTGTTGTCGGGTCTTTGAGGAACTCAGGTAAGAGGTCCAACCCGTTATCATGTTTTTCTAGGAACTGCTCCCAGTCTTGTCCTCTGAAGGTCAATGTTGGCTCTGACAATCTTAACATCTTGCGGAAGACCTGAGGTGACAAAGAAATAGGAGAATGGTCGCGCAGTGGAATAATTCTTTGGCTTGAAATATATTTTTTGGCGCACCAAGAGATCACCTCCTTATAGTCAAAAACCTTAGGGACGCAACTTGCACGAGCGATTCCAGAGGTCCAAATCACTTTGTTCTGGGCGGAGTGGGATGAATAGTAGGTGTATGCCCTGGACCACTGGTAGTTATGGTCCTCACGTTCGAATATTTTCACTGTATCTCCATAGAAATGATGTCGAGCCGCTACCATAAGTTTACGAGAACATTGGTTTTCTCCAGACAATGTTTGAAATGAAGAGTTGGAAGGGATAATATAACCCTACTCAAATCTTGGTCCAATACGTGTGAATGGGAGATCTCCTCGAGCCTTTTTCTCATTAATGACAATCTCGACGGTTGTTGCATGATGCGTTGTTAGCATTAAAGACTAGTAATTTCATACCTAGAAGTGCGAACATGGTGGGTACAACAATGAGAAATTAAGGATTTGAGATTTCGTGAATGGGCCAATGCGACGACCCGTGTTTGAGATGAACAATCAGAAGGGATAATATAACTCTTCGTAGATCTTGGTTTAATGTGTATTAGTGGAAGGGAAAAAGCTGGCCGGACTCATTTTCTCTAATATATTGAAATTTGTAATAGATATCCCATTACCTAGCAAGATATTTTCTGCATGTCTCTAGCCAAGTTCTGTGGCGATAGTCAATGTGACTGTCTCGTTGAGCCTTTTGATTTTTAATGACAGTCTGTACAGTTGTTGCATGATGAACTGTTAGCATTAAACCTTGGTCGTTGCATACTTTGAAAGAAGTGCAAATGTGGAAGGCACAATAAAAAGTGACTAAGAATTGGATATTTCGTGAACCTGCCAACCCGAGGATCTACGAAAGAGATTCCATGAAATGGGGAAGTATGGAAAGCAGTCGGACAGGCTTCAAAATTAGGGTGACAATGGTTCCCCAGGAGACGTGACTTCCCGAGGGTCAAATTGTGTGTCTCGAAACTTGAGTGAAAAATGTGTACCATGGAAGAGGGGATGATGTTGGACTCCGACGGTCAATTTGTATATGGCAGAAGTGTGGGAGATCTCCTTAAGCCTTTCACTCATTAATGACATGTTTAAGGTTCATGCATGATGAAGTGTTAACATTAAAGCTTACCAATTGCATATCCAGAAAGAAGTAGGAAGGTGGCGGGGACATAGAACAACAATTAAGGAATGGCTAATTATCGAAAGCGATTGGTCGGGCTTCAAAATAGGGCTACAAGATACAACCAACAGAGGTGAGAGCTCGAGGGTCAAATTGTATCTCTCAAAAGTGTTGACCATAGAATGCATAACATGGAAGATGGCATGATGGTGAATTCCTGTGGACAAATTTTATACTGCGGAACTTCAGGTACTATTTGCTCATCGCAGAACATTGGAAACATAATCCTAAGCCTGCCAGTCCAGGAACCCGTAATTGAAATTTTTTCTAAGTATGGAACATGGAAACGGTAGGTCAGAATCGATACATAGTGGCTGTAGAATGTGAAACCATGGAAATGTACCACATCATGAACATACAACCAACTTGTGACTAAGTATTGAAAGGAACAACGGACGGTCGGGCTCGTGATGGGGCTTTCCATCAGACAAATTGTATACCGTAGAACTCCAGGCACTGTATGCAATTCACGGAAGATTCAAAACACAATTTTGAGCCCATCAGTACAGGAACCCGCAATCGAAAAAGTGTCTAAGTATGGAATAGGGAAACAATATCCCATACTTGTTTTTGCTAATATATTGAAATTTGTAATAAATTTCCCATTACCTGGCAAGACCTTCTCTGCATGTTTCTGGACAAGTTGTGTAGGGATAGTCAGTCCTCAAGGATTTTGCTTATTAATGACGATATTTACAATTGTTTCATGATGAAGTCTTAGCATTAAACCTTTGTTGTTTCATATTTGGAAAGAAGTATGAAGATGGTCGACACAGGAAACAATGACTAGGAATTGGAAATTTCGTGAACCCGCCAAACCGAGGATCCAAAATAGGGTGACAAGGTCTCCCTAGAAGATGTGAGGCCCCGATGGTCAAATTGTATCGCTCAAAAAATTTGAATGCATAATGTGTAACATGAAAGAGGGGACGATGTGGGAGTCCGACAATCAATTTGTATATCGCGGAGGTCCGGGTGCTATTTGTAGGTCACAAAACAATGGAAGTTAATCTAGAGGCTGGAATAATTAATGTGCATTTGGAAGGGTGTGATTGTGGCGGGGATGGAAGAGAGCCATAAATGGTTTGAAACTTTTTATGAGTTTGGGTAAAGTGAAGCTTGTGAGTTGGAAGAGCTCGGGGTGGAATTGTAGATCATGGAATTTTTTGGGTGCAAGATGTATATCACAGAACAAGTGGAAATTTTTTGTCTAAATATAGAAAGGAACGACGGTCATTCTGAGTACTGTAAATGGGTGTTTAATGCGTGTTGATGGGAGATGTCCTCGAGGTGTTTTTGCTTGTTAATGCCAATTGTTTCGTACCAGTGTGTTCATTTGTCACTAGTAAAACCATAATTAATGTGCATTGGGAAAGGTGCGAAGTTAGTGGGGATGGAAGGTAATGACAGATGCTTTGAAACTTTTGTGAACCCTGGTAGAGTGAAGCTTGTGAGTTCGAGGAGTCTACAGTGGAATTGTAGATCACAAAAGTTTTGAGTGAAAGATGTATATCACGAAACAAGCAACAACATAGTTTGAAAGCACCAACCTTGACAACCACGGCCATAAAATTAGCTAAGTATGGAAAGCAATAACGGTCGATCGGACTCATCATGTGAGGATATATATGGAGATGAAGATCTGTCAGCCCGCCAACTCAGGAACCTGCGATCATAGAAAGATGACTAAGTATACAACCAAAAAGCGATAATAGAAGGGAAGAAGAAAAGGGAAAAATGGCTAAGTATCTCACAGAACAACATCTACTGTTCGTTTATTAATAACAATATTTTCGAACCCCTGGTGAGTTCTCACTAGTAAAAGAATAAATTGCAGATCACAGAAGTTTTTGGGTGCAATATGTATATGACGAAACATGGGACATAAGTGTTGGATACTGCAAACCCGAGACACAGTGGTAAGATAATTGGCTAAGTATTGAAAGGGACCACGGTCGGTCAGGCTCATGGTGTGAAGATATAGATAAATATGAGCATCTGCCAATCCGCGAACCCAGAAAGCCGTTATCATAGAAATGCGACTAAATATAGAACCATAAAGGGATAATAGAGGGGAAGAAAACAAGGAAAATTTAAAGAGAAAGTGTTTATATTTATTCCAATAGTATTCATATTAATATATATTAATAGATTATTTTTGGTCCAAATGTAAAGCATCTTCCAATTTGCAAGATGTTTTTTGGTTCACAAATTTCGTTGAAACCCATAAGCAATAGAAAGAAAAAAATAAAAATAAAATAAATAAATAAACACACACACACACACACACAGACATATGACATAACATTTTTTATATGCATGGATATTATCAAATAGAAGAAGCTTTAATATATGTAGAATATTGAACAGGAACATGACATCAACACTTGAGTTGCCTTGTTGAAATAGAGTCGTTACTTCATTCTATTTACGAGACCCCGAAGAATGAGAGAAGAACATGTCCTCCCATTTCTTTCTTAAGTATAGGGATGGCACAACATAAGTATGGCCTATCACAAATTATTCTTCCATGTAAAATGTAAGGAGAGAACATAACAACCTTTATTTAAATGGAAGTGCTGGGCAACAAAAAGAAACGCTTGTTGTGCATGTTTAACTACAAAAAAAAAGTACAAAATAAAATAAAAAACAATATCAGACATTGGAAAACACCATTCAAAAACCTCAAATATTCTATATTCAGATAATCTGGGTCACAAAATATAGGTGAGATTATTTCCCAAAATAGCTGTCTTGAAATAGTTCAGTAGATATTCTCTGAAATTTAAATGCATTTTCCATAATGATTGCAATTGGGGCTACCACCGACAAAAAAATAAAATATGTACAATAATCAAGCATGTAGACAGTATTTTATAGAGTTCAAATTGATCATCAAGTGCTTTCTTGGTAAAAAACAACGAGTTGAATATCAATTTTAGGTCTTGGACTTCATTGGTACTGCTAGCTAGATCTATCCCAACTTTTGAATAGCTTGTCTCTTCTAGATATGGCCTGATTGCATTAGCTGTTTATTCAATATTCCATACTTTGCTAAGTGTTAATTTCCCTCTATCGTCGAAAACTTGGGGTTTAAGGTGCCTTCCTTGTAATGTTCATGGTCATCGACATATGAGACAACTTAGAGATGCGATTCAGGCCCAATTCAAAGACGAGGGAGTGGTTTTGTGTGACGCCATCTTTGGGGGAAAAAAATCCTGTTAGCCAACAAAAGATGAGACAAAAAAATATCAAGTATGTTGTGACTGCTATTCTCCCTGTATTCGATCATCTGTTTGGTTGAAAGGCCTGCCTGAAGATTTGTATGTTGAATTTCTTTGTTTTATTGATGTAAATTGGAAGGGATGTCCAAGTCACTTGAAAAATGATCCTCTGTTGAAGTACATAGCTTCTTCCAACAACACATATCTGACAAGTGTATCAAATGTTGCAAATCACATCAAAATATATCTTTCGTGATAGGGTGGCAGACATCGTGGCTCATAAAAATGGTTTGGAATAGTCAGAGGTGACACAAATATTACTCCATGCCCGAATATACTCAGAAGGAAATTATAAATTTGGATCCTCACGAACGTGAGAAACTGTATACATGTTTGAATCAACATTCTAAAATTATAGAACCTTTTATGACAAAGTTGTAACATACTTGACATACAACCAACTTCTATGTCAAAGATTGTTGAGCGACATCTATATGTAGTAACAGACTCGACATACAATCAAATTTCGATCACTACTGATACTAATGTCAAATGTAACAAGTCGTGATCCTAGGCTCTAGGTATTTTTAGCTTCAGGCATCCACACTGGCGGTGATTCCAGGCTCCAGATAGCTTTGGCTTCAGAAATCGACACTAGCGGTGGCAATGGGAATAGTGCTATTATACTGTAGGATTGTCAGACCTGCAAAGAGCATCGACTTTAGTGTTGCTTTGTCACGACAATTACAATGTTTCTCTGAGTCCAGAAATATTTGGACATTGGGTATCCTGTGCGATAATGACCTTGACATTAGGTACATGTCAGACATCTATTATCTGACATTGCAGTGTTAATGCAATTTCCATAGTGGATGATGACTCGATTGCATTAGCACAAACAATATTAATTGTGTGATTACTTAACATCCTTGAGGGACGTGAATCCCAAACAACACCTGAAACTTTTCGAACAACAGTGTGTTAAAAAAATACATTGTTTTATATTTTAAGGAATAAGAAATTGTATTTTCTATGTCTAACATAAGGTTGCACACATAAACCTTTTTAAGTTAACCAAAATTTATATATAGTCGATCAAATTCCCTATAGCTAGTTTATTTCCATCATCTTGGTTGGGATAGAAGGATCCACCACCAGGACAAAGAAAGAAGGTAGTAATAAAAGCACCTATGTAAATGCAAGCTGGTGATGGAAACACTCTATGACGAAGAATGCACCATGTCCTTATCGATTTGTGATCCTAATGAACAACTCGAGAGGTTCTTGCAGCGAGGCCATGGCTATTTATTTGATCCAGACAAGGCAATACTTCAAGCATTGAGCAATTCCTTTTTTTTTTCAAATATCAGATCTACTGCAATAGAAGAAATTCATTCTCCTTATTCAAAGCAAGGGGAACAACAAGAAGATCGATATTGGGTGGAAACAGCTCTGGAATACCCTACTACATCAAGGTTTCTTCTAAATAATGAAACAAAATGATTACATTAAGGTGGTAGTAAAAGGTTATTTTTAGAAACCAAATCATTACCTGAACACACCAAACTTTTTGCAGAAGGTGGTAGTATAAAGTAATCTTCAGAAAGTGTTGCAAAGTCCATAATCCAAAATTCCTTCCCATTAAATTTTCCTAGTTAAATGTCGATGTAGGAATTAGAAACTTTTGAGAGCCTCATTTCCTGGTTATATACCCACCTTCAAGTACGAGGAGAATATTTGTGCAAAGAGCGGTAATCTCTTTGACCCAGATGCAATCATATGCATAGGAATAGTGAAAAAAATGTGCAGTAGCGATAGAATGTTGATTGTATGTGGAGTCTGTTACTACATCCAGAGGGCAGTGAACAAACTTTGATAAACAATCTGACTTTATGTCAAGTCTGTTACCACACCTAGAAGTCGCTCAACAAACTTTGAAATAGAAACTTCTGTAATTTTAGGATGTTGATTCAACCACCCATACAGTTTCTCACATTCGTGATGATCCAAATTTATAATTTCCTTCTGAGTATATTTACGAATGGAGTAATATTTGGCGTCATTTCTGAATATTCCAGACCATTTTGCAAGCCACGATATGTGTGACTCCTCTGATGAAAGATAAATTCTTTTGTAGTCTGCAGAATTTGATACATTTTCCAAATCTGTGTTGCTGGAAGAAGCTATATACTTCAACGAAGGAGCATTTTCCAGGTGACCTGAAAGTCCCTTCCAATTTCTAGTAACAAAACAAAGAAGTTCAACACACAAATCTTCAAGCAGGCCTTTCAACCAACCAAAGCATCGAATACAGGGATAATACCAGTCACAAGATACTTGATTTTTTTTTGTGTCTGAGTTTGTTAAGAACCAAATATCAATATAGCATAGAAAAACCTCAGAAAAAGTACTCCATGCCTTGAAAAAGAGACAATTTTAGATAATAAGCCTCTTTGAGGGGGCAACCTCCTTTTACCCCACTTAAATGTTCAAGTACAAGATGATTCAAAATGAAAATGTCTTCTTGGTATATATAGGAGACTAGGAGGTATAACTACAACTAATGGCCTAAAGCCGACATAAATAAAATAACATTACTAATATAATATGCCCCAATTAAGGGGTAATGAGCCAATATTAGGGCTTAACATGCCCCTCCCCTTGAGACAAGTGTTGTCCACAATGCTTGAGTAACTCTGGATGCTTCTGTATAAAAGACTCAACTTCCCAAGTGGAATCTTCAACCGATAGTTTCCTCCATTTAATGAGATACTCTGAAATGGATCTATTCCTCAGCTGGCAAATTCTTGTGTCAATGATGGCTTCAAGCTCCAATATGATTTTTCCTTCCTCATCAAGTTCTGGCAATATAGTTTGAACTGGGATCTTTTCGCCTATAACCTTCTTTAAGCATGAAACATGGAAAATTGGGTGTACTTGTGAAGATGCAGGCAACTCCAATTTGTATGCCATAGTACCAATCTTTTGCAACACCTTATAAGGGCCATAAAAATTTGGTGATAATTTATTATCCTTCTTGGCTTGCTTGAGGGACATCTGTTTGTATGGTTGTAGTCTTAAA
>ML779794.1:587003-597198 GCA_009831015.1 Picea engelmannii
ATCAGCCTCTGAGTGAATTCTGTATAGGATACAATTTGGTTGTGGCCGAGTGTGGTGAGCCCATGGTACCACCAGTCATGGGCCTTGCCATCCAAGTACATGGTGGCAAACTTGATGGCCTCCATCTCTCTCATGGGGTTAAGTTGCAGGTAAGTATCCAGCTTCCGCACCCATGCTTGTGCTGTCATCTTAGCCATACCATCAAAGTATGGAATCTCTATCTTCCCTGCCCTTTGCTCAAACTCAAAGTTGCCCCTATGGTTTGTCCTAGGTTGGTTTCTGAACCTGATTTGAAAATACTGGTCTAGGGACATCTGTCTTTGAACTTTCATATCCAGGCTGCAGTATTCCTTGGTACTCCTGGCTAATTGTTCCACAAAATCTTCAACCTGATCCTGTTGCCCTTGCTCATCAGTGAATGTGGGCATATATGGTCTAGGGTTAGCTCTGCTATCTGAGTGTCAACCTAGCTACTCATCTGTGAACACTGGCATGTATGGCCTATGATTAGCCCTGCTACCCATCTGTCCATGGAATGTGCCACCTCCTAGACTTCCTTCAGATCCTAGTGCTTTCTCTAGGTTATATCTGGCTTCCTCGTGGGTTCCACCGGAACCCCCAACCTCCTTAATCCCATACGTATCAAGATCCTTGCCTCGATGGTTCACTTTCATCAGAAGGTCCGTTATCCTAGTTTGGTTCTCGTTCATTTTCTGTAGATTCTCATCAACTTTCTTCAAGGTTTCAGAGATTTCGGCCTGTCCCCTTCTTTTGGTTTCCTGATACTCGTCCAACTGTTGGACCAATGTGCTTTCTGTGCGGTTCATGTTTTGTTGGAACTTACCAAATTCAGTTACTAATAGAGCCAAGCCCTGAGGCTCATGGTCATCCCCTGACCCTTCCATTTCTGTCTTTGTTTCACTGTTGTTTTTCTTCCTCTGACCCATAACAGTTCCACTGTACCTCTGCATACGCTCATCTCTCCGCAAGCTTGGAGGATCGATGCTCTGATACCACTGTAATGATCCCAAGCCAAATTCTTTCTTGAAATCAATAACTACTACTAATTTATACAAGATTCATCAACACATGGAGATCAAAATATATTCAAGATGTAGAAGCACAAGCAAATATCTAACCTTTTTATTATGAGAATGTAAGATCAATATAATAGATGGCCGATCTGGCATAAACCTCAGATGGTCGTACAAGCAATAGATATGAGCTACTACAAAATGCTCCCAACAATAAAAAATAAGCCTCCAAAGGTTGGATATACAATGAAGACTGAATCAAGTAGATCTGAGGCGTACTAATGCTCAACCTCCAAGCTGGAAAGTGCCACATCCTACTAGAATGCTGAAGCCCTCAATAATTCTTCCCTGCTACCAAAAGTGTCCAATCATCCTAAGAAATATGCCAAATGATAGATTGGGCAACTGTAAGGACAACCCAGATGTTCAAATTCCCAAATCCACTCTCAAACCCTGTAGATCTGAAATCCCTCACTGGATGACTGAAACCCTAGCTGGTTTGGTCCTGATGAAGGAGGCCTCCAAATGCTCTGAAACTCTCCAAGAATATAGATCGGGCTATGAGAATCCCGTGGGAGAAGTTTCGGACTCAGATCTCAAGCAGATCTCCCTAGATTTGAGTTTTATTGAATCATAGGACATCCCTTATGGCTCCAAGACGTCCCAATCTGCAGACAAATGTAGAATGATGATAACCCTCTAGAAAAGCCCTCAAACTGATGGTCCTTCCTCTACAAACAAAACCCAACTATCGGAATGGCCCCAGGCCCTCAGGATAAGCTGGATCGAACCTCCCTCTAGATGATGGTGCACCCTTGCTGGAAACAGAAGAACAATATGGCCTGCTACCTTCTGAAGCTCTAGATGGAGATGGGCTGAGACTAGAATGGTGTGGAGGAGTCTTTCATCCCCGAGACCAAGCTGCGGAACAAGGTGAGTGGATATTTCACCATTGAGTTTCTCACAAGGGTTTGTACAACAAACCCCCAAACTGAATGCTCAAGAGCAATAAAAAATGCTAATCCAAAACCAGAATGAGTAATAGGTGCACCCCAACCTCTTACTTATACTTTTCCTTCTAATTCTCTGTTGATTTAGGTTAAGTCCCAGGGTTAATCTTCTATTCTTCTTTTGAGTTATCTTTTACTCCTTTATCCTTTTCCTTTCTTAAGTCAACTTAAAAATATAACTTTTAACTTCTTGACTTTTCCCCCCCTCAGTGTGAGACTATGACCTAGTGGGCGTGCCCAGGCCACTGAGTCTCCTCATCACCTCTCTAAGAGGTGGGGGACATTACATGTTCCTTCTAGTAGCCATATCCATATTTTTACTTTCAACATTTCTTACCTAGAGCACCTTTTTGAGACTAGTCAATAGGACTAGTCAGATACCCTATCTTACACAGGGTGTATATACAAATTTAAGATGACCTAGAAGCTGGAATTTTTACCACAGATACCTTACTAATTTTTGTAAATAGCCTCTGGAGTTTAGGGTCTGAAACATTACATAAAATTCTTTATAGTGAAAATTCCGCAATGACACAGTTCAGGATGATTCCAAAACCCTATCTTGTACAGGCTATATCTACGAAAGTATAAGGAATCAAAAGCTGAATTTTGAACCCAACATACCTTGATCCATCTACTAAATACCCTCCAATCCATTCCTTCTGAAATGTTCTAGAAAAAAAGTTATAGCGAAAATTCCAAGGTGTCTCAGATGTAACAGCGAAACCCCAAGACCTTGAGCTCTGATACCATATGTTAAGAACCAAATATCAATATAGCATAGAAAAATCTTAGAAAAAGTACTCCATGCCTTGAAAAAGATACAATTTCAGATAATAAACCTCTTCGAGGGGGAAACCTCCTTTTACCCCACTTAAATGTTCAATTACAAGATTATTCAAAATGAAAATGTCTTCTTGGTATATATAGGAGACTAGGAGGTATAAATACAACTAATGGCCTAAAGCTGACATAAATAAAATAAAATAACTAATATAATATGCCCCAATTAAGGGGTAATGAGCCAATATTAGGGCTTAACAGAGTTTTTGTTGGCTAACATAGTTTTTTTTGCTCAAAGATGACGTCACATAAAACCATTCCTTCGTATTTCAATTGGGTCTGAATGTAATCTCTAAGTTGTCTCACATGTCGATGACCAGGAACATCACAAAAAAGGCACCTTAAAGCCCAAGTCTTCGATGATAGAGAGAAATGGGAATAAGTATTTAAAATGAATGCTGGAGGATGATAGTATAATCTTATGTAAATCTTGGTTTAATTCGTTTTAATGGCATATGCCCTCGATCTTTTCCCTTATTAATGCCAATATTTTCAAATATGTGTGATGAATAGTCACTAATAACGCGAGTTAACATTCCCATATGCACGCTGATTCTCAAATATGAAAACCTATAATATATGAACAATATTAAAGAGGGGCACGCCGTCAAGACCTTTGTGGATGACACGCTTGTGGATGGCGGCGTGGCAGTACAATATTTCACTGTTACTATGATGATGCCTTAAAAAAATAAAATAACCAACACTTTTTTCCAATTCAATATGGACGTAAAAAAAATAATCAGATCCTATAATATCTGTCTGTTAATGCATTTTAATGGGAGACGTCCTCGAGCTTTTCGCTTATTAAAGCCAATCTTTTTGAAATTGTATGGTGGTTTGTCACTAGTAAAACCATAATTAATGTGCAGTGGGAAGGGCAGAAGGTGGCGGGGATGGAGGGGAGCGAAAAATGCTTTTAAACTTTTCTGAACGCGGAAGTGCGTGAACCTGTGAAACTTTGAAGACTCGACTAAGTATGGAAAGGTGGGTTGGAAAGACAGAGTCATCATTGGTAGAATCAAGTTTGCGAGTTCGAGGAGTCCGGGGTCAAATTTTAGATCACCAAAGTTTTGGGTGCAATATGTATACCCTGAGCATGGGGCACCAGAGTTTGATAACGCCTATCCGCGAACCCGTGTTCATAAAATTGGCTAAGTATGCAAATGAACGACGGTCAGTCGGACTCGTGATGTGAAGATATAGATGGAGATGAGGATTTTTCAGTTCGCCACCTCAGAAACTGACGAGCACAAAAATGGGACCGAGTATAAAACTAATCATTTTGAATATGTGTGTTGAATAGTCACTAATAACATGAGTTAGCATTTCCATATGCAATCATATTGCCAAATATGACAACCTGTAATATATGCATAGTATTAAAGAGGGACATGACGTCAAGACCTTTTTGGATGACACATTTGTAGATGACAGTGGGGTAGTACAATATTTCACTATAACTATGATGATGCCTTAAAAAAACTAAAATAACCAACAATTTTTTCCACTTCAAGATGGATGCAAAAAAATTATTAGAACCCATAATATTCACCCGTTAATGCATTTTAATGGGAGATGTCCTCGAGCTTTCCTCTTATTAATGCCAATATTTTCAAACTTGTTTGGTGAGTTGTCACTAGTAAAAGCATAATTAATGTGCATTTGGGAAGCACAAAAGGTGGCGGGGATGGAGGGGAGAGAAAAATTCTTTTAAACTTTTGTGAACCCGGGAGTCCGTGAATCCACGAAACTTTGAACACTCAACTAAGTATGGAAAGCCGGGTCGGTCAGATAGAGTCATCATAGGTAGAGTCAGGCTTGCGAGTTCGAGAAGTCTGAGGTCGAATTGTAGATCATCAAAGTTTTGGGTGCAAGATGTATACCCTGAACATGGGGCACCAGAGTTCGATAGCGCCTATCCGCGAACCCGCGTTCATAAAATTGGCTAAGTATGAAAACGAACGACGATCAGTCAAATTCGTGATGTGAAGATATATATGGAGATCAATATTTGTCAATTTTCCACCCTGGGAACCCGCGAGCATAGAAATGTGACCAAGTATAGAACCAAAAACACATAATAGAGGGGAAGAACAAAAGGGAAAAACGGGTAAGTTTAGAAGAGGAAAAATAAAAGGAGACAAGAACTTTATCCCTTGCCCAACAACACTTAGTCTCATAACTATGAAACCATAGAAACACATTAACTATGGGAAAAACATTCTCAGCTATGAAATATAGTTGGATCTCGAAAAACTCTGGTTCAACTCAAAAGAGATGTTGTTTATATCTACTACAAAATTTTGCATATTATTTTATCTTAATAGTATTTTTTGGTGGCCCAACTGTAAAACCATGTTCCAATTTTTGTTTTTCAAGTGGAGATGTGTTTGTGAAGAAACCAATGAACAAGTACGAAGAGGCTTAACTACAGCTGTAAGACCTCAACTTTGCAAAGTTGAATCAAACAACAATAAGAAACATCTAGCGAACCAACGAGCAAGCATCAACTAGTCAGCCAGGAATGCTAGTGAAGAACAATATTGTCCAAATTTATTGCAAACAAGATTGTATAAAAAAATCAGAGGAGTATATTGTAACATGCCTGTTAATCAAACATTTCAGGCTATGAGGCCTGGCAGGCAAACATGTAAGACCGCGAGGATTGTGCAAAGGCCTCCCACTATGCAAATATTTAAGGAAGCTGCCATTTTGCATGGTTGGCATTCTACATCCACAATTGGAACACCTCCATAACACCCAATGACACATAAAAAAGGAATTTGAATTTTCTCTTTGCATAAAAACATGTTCTTGAAGAGGATTTTGACTCAGGTATCTCCATCATTTAAAATTTTCACTTGCAAACTAGAAATAGCAAACAACAAAGAACGAACATGAACGCAAATCTAACAACAAAACCCACCTGTCAATGGGGAATGAAAACAAAAACAACAACAACAATAGGCAAACAAGAAACCAGTCAACAAGCAACGAGCAAGCAACAATCAATGAACCAGTAATGCCACCAAAGAACAATATTTCCCATATTCACTGCAGACAACATTGTAGAAGAAAAAAAAGGGACGAAAATGTATTGTAGCAGGCCTGTCAAGAAATGCAGGAATGAAACCATAGCACCGAGACCCATCGATGAGTGGAGAAGGATAGAAGCGCAACCCCTAGACCACAAACTGTAACAATCGGTCCAACTGGAGATGCAAGACCCCAACCTTGCAATGTTGAAGCACACAAGAGTAAGAAACAAATAACAAACTAGTGAACAAGCACCAAATGGCCCAACTGCAGCTGCAGGACCTCAACTCTGCAAATTTGAATCAAACAACAATAAGAAACATCCAATGAACCAAGGAGCAAGCACCAACCAACCAACCAGGAATGTCGGTGAAGAACAATATTGGAAAAATTCACTACACACAAGATTGTATCAAAAAATTCAGAGGAAAATGTATTGTAACACAACTATTAAGAAAACATTTCAGGATGTGAGGCCTGTCAGGTAAACATTTAAGGATGTGAGGACTATCCAAAGGCCTTTCCCTATGCAAACAATTAAGAAAGGTGCAGTTTCCACGGTTGGTATTTTTCAATACTGGGAGCGATCAAAATCCTCTTGCAGTCCATCTTTGTATGTGATTACTATGACTAGAGAAGAAGGACTGTAATTTTTTCTTTGTCTCATTCTTGATCGCCAATGTTCTACCCAGAAACCACCTCCATCACAACCATAGTGATGTATAGGAAAAGGAAATCGTATATTCTCCTCACATACAAAGATGTTATGCAAGAGGATTTTGACTTAGGCATCCCCAGTAGTGAAATTTCTCACATGGAAAATGCAAATAGAAAAAAAAAAACAATGAATAGGAATCTAAACACAGCACCAAAACCCACCTGTCAATGGGGAACGAGAGAAGGCTAGTTCCAATCGCAGTTGCATAATCCCAATCTTGCAAACTGCAACAAGACCAACAGTAAAACAAGAACAACATCAACATGCAAACAAGAAATCAATGAACAAGCAAGGCGAAATCATGAACCCGTGAACCAATAATGCTGCTAAAGAACAATATTTCCAATATTCATTGCAGAGAACATTGCATAAAAAAAATCGGAGGAAAATGTATTGTAACAGGCCTGTTAAGTAAACATTTAAGGCTGTGAGGCCTGTTAGGTAAACATTTAAGGCTGTCAGGACTGCTGTGTAAACCTTTCTATTACATATGAAAAAAAAATTATTATATTATTTTATAACAATAAAAAAAATTAGTAACAATAGTTCGAACAATAGAGGCTATGCAAAAAAAAAATGATTCAAAGGACAAACTGATATGAAGTCAACTAATAAAAAAACGACTCTCTATGTTCAAAACTTTGGATATCCAAACATTTCAAAAAAAAAGTAAAAATTCAGAAAGACCACATATGATCAAAAACTTTGGATATGCTAACATATAAAACATTGGGGATAATGAAGCGGGCAATAAGACCTCCAATCTGTTATCCAATCAGATCATGACATATATGGTATTTTTTATTATATAAAAATCAATGTTTTTAGTTCGCTTGTTCCAACAATAGAGATTATGCAAATATTTTTAGTCAAAGGACAAACTAATACGAAGTCAACGAATTATCAATCTCTATAGTCCCTCTACGCCTTCGGCAGGGATTGGTAATATAGTAGGAAGTGCTTCTACTTTGGAACATTAATTAACATGTGTTGTGAAAACAAGTATTAGATTCACAATTCTCATATTTTGTTATTTTCTTCTTTTTGATGATGTTGTTTATCGTCCCTTAAAATCAATAATGTCTATGAGAGAATAAAAAAATTATATTAAAAAAAATCATAATATCATTTCTAAATTTGAGTATGGTGGAAATGAAAGTGAGAATATCATTATGATTTTCATGAGCAAGGAGGTCCCAAAAAGTATTAAATTATGAAATTTGGGTAAAGGTGCGTCTTATATTATTAAAGGTGGGGCAAGTTAAAAGGATATGATAGTCATCATCAACCTCCTTTATATCACAAATTTTACAAATTCACTCATCCCAACGTGTTTTGGATAGTCCAATGACTAGTTTCATTATGGAGGTCATTAGCATTGGGCCTAATTCTGGCAATATTTATTTTATTCTTCAAGTTCATAAGGTTGGAAAGTGTTAGAAAAACAGGACCGTGGAGCAATAAAATAAAACAAATGCAGAAAACAAAACACAAAAGATACACAATACAAGAGAGACATAGATTTACGTGGTTCACCTAGTGTGGGCTACGTCCACCAGAGAAATTGCCAGGTCCTTCCTTTATTATTATCCAACAAATGAAGGGATACAACCTACAACAAAACCCGCTGTAACTTCCTCTTCTTTCTCTCACAGTATCCTCTCATAGAATACAATATTCACCATCAACCATAGCCGCAATACATTTCCCTCATAAAAGAGGGTTGCCTTCTAGGGCAAAAAACCCTAACATAATATCTACCGTTAGATATGCGACCTTATAATGAACGGTCCAGATTTACAATGAAATTACAATATACATTTACAAGGCAATTTTTCTTTCGAGGGCTTCGCCCTTGAACCCCCACTGGGGGCCCGCTTTCCCCAAACCTCCCAGCTGGGAGGATAGCCCCCCCGGACCTCGCAGAGGGGGTACCCCCCCTTTGCACTCCCCCGCGTGGAAGAGTGTACATACTTTTGGGGTGTAAATACTTCATGGGGTATAAACACGACTGAAAGTAAAAGACCTTTGAATCAGGAAGATAATCAGGCTCCACAACCAACAATGTCCCACTTGGAGACTGATCTCAACAACTCCACCGCTGATGTATATGATGGACTATGAACCTTCTTGGACCTGGAAAATTTCTCATCTTCATCTTCATTCTTGAAGACCAACTGAAACTGAGCAGGAACTCAGTTTCTCCCTGGTTACTCCCTTTGTTAACATGTATGTAGGATTCTGGCTAGTGTGTATCTTTTCCAACTTCAAATGTCCATCTTCCAAGACAGATCATATGAAGTGGTACCTCAACTGTATATGCTTAGTCTTCAAATGGAAGGCTGAGTTCTTTGCAAGGTGAATGACACTTCGACTGTCACAGTACAACCTGCTATTCTCCTACTTCTTTTCCAATTCCTCCATAAACCTCTGTAACCAAATCATCTCTTTACTAGCCTCTATAGCAGAAACATACTCTGCCTCTGTTGTTGAAAGTGCAACAACCTTTTGCAGTTTTGAAATCCAACTTACTGCTATTCCACCTATAGTAAAAACATACCCTGTGGTGCTCCTCTTGCTATCTTTATCACTTGCCATATCTGAATCAACATATCCCTGTAGAAAAGTGTTTGAACCTCCAAAACATAATGCATGAGTAGTAGTACCTCTCAAATACCTGAGAATCCACTTTACTGCCTCCCAATGTTCTTTACCTGGATTGTTCATATACTTGCTCACAACTCCCACTGCATGTGCAATATCTGGTCTTATGCAAACCATTGCATGCATCAAGTTGCCAACTGCTAATGAATAAGGGACCTTGGACATGTATTCTATCTCCTCCTGTGTCTTGGGACACATTTCCTTCGTTAATTTGAAATGGCTGGCCAAAGGTGTACTAACTGGTTTGCATTCTGCATTCTAAACCTCTCCAACACCTTCTCTGTGTACTCACCCTGAGATAATGTCAATTTGTGATTTTTTTCTGTCTCTTGTTATTCTCATGCCAAGGATTTTATTTGAAGCACCCAAATCCTTCATCGCAAATGAATTGGATAATTTCTTCATGAGCACATTTCTATCCTACATATTAGACCCTGCAACAAGCATGTCATCTACATACAATAGCAAGATAATAAAGCTTCAGTTTTCTAGCTTTTTAAAATAAACACAGTGATCAGAATGACATCTACTATAACCCTGTTCTGTCATAAACCTTTCAAACTTCAAATACCACTGCCTTGGAGCTTTCTTTAGGCCATACAAGCTCTTCTTCAACCTGCATAACAAATTCTCCTTCCCTTTGACCTCATACCCCTGTGGCTGCTACATATAAATCTCTTCCTCCACATCCCCATGGAGAAAAGCTATTTTTACATCTAACTGTTCAAGATGAAAATTTTCTATTGCCACAAGACTTAAAATAGTCCTAATTGAAGTCATTTTAACAACAGGAGAAAATATTTCATCAAAATCTATACCTTTCTTTTGTGCAAACCCCTTTACAACAAGTCTAGTCTTGTACCGCTTTTCTCCTCCATCTTCTTCCT
>ML779794.1:607004-637554 GCA_009831015.1 Picea engelmannii
CACTACATTCAACATGCTTACAATCGAGCTAAGCACTCTTCAACTCAAATGTCACCATTTGAAGCATGTTTTGGCTATTTGCCCAAATCTCCTTTAGATTTTATCTTTGGGAAGGATATTGCTATCGATGGTCAATATGACATGGATAGGGAAAAAAAGTTCATTGAACAAATTCAGTCGATACATCAAATGGTGCAAGAGTAGTTGGAAAAGAGTCAAGCCAAGTACAAGACGAGACATGACAAGCATCGTGTTGATCACTGTTTCCAAGTTGGAGATGAAGTTTGGCTTTACATCAATAAGGAGAGGCTTAAAGGAGAAGGTAAAAAAATTGAAACCGATTCGATATGGTCCTTTCAAGATTATCGACAAGATTGGTAACAATGCCTTTCGTTTAGATTTTCCTCCTTATACGCAAATGTATGCAGTTGTTAATGTTGAGAATTTGAAATTATATGAGCCTCCTTTGATTGATGATCAAGGAGAGCATGTTCAAATTCCTTCTATAGATGATTTTCCCCCAGAATATCTTACAGAACTGCATGAAGACACCATCCTTGACAGGAGAATGCGAACTTCAAAACGAGGAAATGTGGAGTATCTTCGAGTTGGTCTTAAAGGTACAAATCCAAGAAAAGCCAAGTTGATTGAGGTTGGAAAAGTGAGGGAACTATACCCTCATCTTCAGATAGACTGAAACTAGTCTTTTGGAGGTCCAAAAGCTTCCCAATGGGGAGGTATGATCAGGGGATCAAATTTTGCTCAACAATTTGAAGTGCTCAAGATCACTTCAAATTGAACGAGAGCATACGCCTCGTCGTTATGAACCCAATGCAACTCGTTTGGGTTCAAACAGACGTCGAGAGCGAGAGATACCACGTTTTGTTCAAAATGACAAACAGGCAAAAAAAGGGGTGCTGACTGTTCAGTCCGTACGGACGCTGACACGACAGAACGTACGACATGTGGCATGCAACTATTTGCAAAGTTGGCAGGTGACATGGCTTATTTGCAGTGAATGGAATGGCGACACGTGGCCCAATCAATGGCCGCCACGTGTCCCCTATTTATTGGTTTAAAATTTATTTGGAGTCCACCGAAATCAACCCCGTGACCTCCACCTGCATGCAAAGCTTTGGCAAAGACCACCAACCAACATGCCACCATAGTGTTTCTTAACACTATATGGTGCACATTACATTTGAATTGAAATAATGTATGTATGGGCGGGGGGTCGGGCTGGGGCCTAGCCCCAGCGCGTGGTTATTTGTATTGTAAGATGGCCACGAGTTAACCCTTTGCGCGCACATTTAAAACTATACCCCAGTCACATGTTGAGTTGTAATATGACCATAGGTGCGGGCATATGTTTTAACATAGCCCTGTTGCCATGGCCGCGGTCACATGTTTGTTTCCATATGACCATTGAACGCGCGCGTGAGTACGCGTTGGTTTGAATTCGGTTCAACAGTTATGGCCTTTACTTTTTAACGCGTGGTCATATGGGTCATATGACCTTGCCCTTGGCGGTTAGGGGCTAGGTGCACCCATAATCGTCCTACAGTTTGCACGGTTCACACGGTTGCGCCCAGTGCCAAGTTTTTACGCTTTAAATTGTGTGTGGGCTAGGTTGAGCCAACAAGGGTGCATTTTGTAGATGTAGAGACAACAAGCTTGAAGGGGGGACTTCCAGGAAGCCTATCTTCTTCAATTTTTGGCCAAACGAGGTGCCGAAAAATCCCAGCTAGGGGTTTTTAGATGTTCTGAAGCCATTGAAGCAGTCTATTTGGTATTTTGAGCATTGTAAAGCACATGTTTGAGAACTTTGAGAAAATAATACAAATGATCCATTGGAAGCTGGACCAGGAGATGTAGCCCAAGAGAGGGGTGAACTCCTTTATCATTTGATGTGTTATGTGTTTTCTATTCACTGATTTTGCTGCTGTTTATATGCATCTTGAATGAGTAAATCCTATTAAAGTTGTGTTGCAAAGTTGATCCATTTTCATTTTAACACATAAATTTAACTTGCAAATATATTCAAGAATACAAGTCTTCTTCATTTTTAGATCAAGTTGGTATCAGAGCATTGGTTTTTTTTTGAAGACTTGATTATTTGCAAGTGTTTTGTTTTCTGATGCTCAAAAGGTTGAAAATCACAAGAGGGAAAACCCAGGGTTCAACGCATAACAACGCACCAAAAAAACCCCAACTACAGGTCCTTTTGGCAACACCTGCGAAGCAGGTGAAGTCTCACCTGAGGTAGAAGCAGGGGGGGTTACAGGATGTAGGTGTCTGTAACTAGGCCGGGGCATAGATCTGTGATAAAACACTTCGCAGAGTATTCTGTTAATGCTTAGAAGGTGACGTGCATTAGTTTCTTAACATCGTAGAGTATAACTAAATATAGATCGATGCAGTAATAATGAATTATTATATACCCTGAGAACTTATCACTTAGTATTATAGGTTAGATCTAGCATTCATTTACCCTTAACACAAGTAAATTACTTAAGCCACACAAGATCTATCTATTAAACAACATAATCAAAGCACTAAGCAGAATTATGCAAGAAATAACATAGCACAAAGAAAACCATAAGACACCAAATATACGTGGTTCACCCCAGGATGAGGCTATGTCCACCAACCGCTTCACCTCTTTATTATTCGTCAAAATATTACATTCATTCACTCATGTGCACTAAGCCACAGAGTCAAGCTTCACACCAGATCCTCCTTCCAAAACTAGGTCAAATGCACATAGCCAAATCACAACATTTGCACCTTCTACAAAATCATAGTCCCACACATAGATGCCTTTGCACAAAGCACTCTGTTCACACATAACTACATTCACTTCGATATCTTTTCTACTTCTACAATACATTCTCCTTTATTTACATTTTACAAACCCTTACAATAAGGCCTAATCACGGGAAAATCCCATGGGATGACATCCCATAAATCTGTTACAAAAACCTTAGAGGACCCTTTACTGGGTGCACATAACTCTCAAAATCGGTGAGATACGTGATCTCAGCTCCACCTGGGCACTCCTTCTTTGACCAATGTGTCAAATTACAAACGTGGGCCAAATCTGACCAAAGTTTCCTCAAAACTTGGTCAAGGGCCAACAGCCCCCCAACACTCACCTGTGACTCGTCCTGAGTTACTCAGGTCTAAACAATGTTGCTTCGAAGGCCTCGAGCTTAACTCAAGCTGCCTCGACTTGTTGCTTCATCTGAGCATCCTACTCAATGAGCTCTTGGATCATCCTCTCTGTAATAGGCCCTTCTAGGCACTATTCTGCTGCTAGAACCACTTGATCTAGTTGTGATCCCTGTCCATCAATCTCTTCGAACACCTTACAAGATTCGTCTTTCACAGGTTGTAGCTTCTACGTGACTTCCATTACCTTACCATGGAGGGAGGTGATCTATTTTTTTACTTCACGCTAATCTTAGGATCTATTTATTCTTTCGATTGTGGTGAGAAGCTTCATCTATGCCTGCAATGAGAATGCTTGCTGTTGTGCCTCCTGTAACTACACTTCCAACTTCCTTAGCTCTGGATCTTTGGTGAGGTGTTCATATGTCTGGGCACTTCTATCACTTAGTTATTTACATTATGAGGTGAGGGATCTTATTCTTACTACTGTGTTCTTGTCAGATTCCTCCCTCTGGTCACACACCTTTTGCGGGGTTCTTGGTACTATCTGGGCCTCCAATTTTGTTATCCTAGCCTGTAGTTGCTGGAGGGTCTCAACGAGGTTCACTACTTGAACTTCAACCGATTCTTTCTCCTCTTGTGCCAAGCTTGGCACAGATTGACATGCTTTAATTATGAATTATTTGACCATAGCCCTCTCCATGAGCAGCTACTCCTTTTCCCTCTGTAGTTGGGATTTTTCCTCTTGAAACTTTGCTTGAAGCTCCGCTTTCTCACTTTCCCGGGCTGCTACACTGTCATGCACTGCTCGTAATTGCACCAGGACTTCATCCTTATCCCTTTTCAAGGATTCTGTAGCCTTTTCCTTTTCTTCTTGATCTCTCTAGAATCAAGCTTCTGTTGCATCCACAATCCTTCTCAATTGGGCTGGCTGATCCCCCAATTCTGCAGTTTGTGACGAGGAAGGTGTAGATGGTGTAGTAGGTACTATGTGGACCAAATGAACAACTTTCTTTACTTCCTTCAATTCCTTCTCAATTCTTCTATATAAATCCTCTTACTTCTCTCCATACCTATCCAATATGTCTTCATAGGTGTCCTCCATAGCTCTGTGGAACATACTGATGTCATCATCCATGAGGGTGGCTTCCAACTGGGGCTTATTAACATGCGTATTCTTCCTTGCTGAAGGTTTCTTTGGAGAAACCTTCCTCTTCTGCGGTGTCACTGTCCCAATGGGGGGATCCTTAGGTGGAGGGGTGGTAGCTTTGCCTCCTCCTTTCTCTTCTTCTCCCTCATCTCCTCCTACCTGTCCTTCCTCTTCATCTTCTCCTCCTCTTGGCGAGCTAGACCCGTTATCTTCAGAAGCGTTGTCCTCTTCATCACTCTCTATATCCTAGACATCCTCCTGCTTTTTCTTCTTCTTCATCCCACTGGACTATCCGACATGATAAACCCATGTAACTATGGGGATTCTTATGGTTTCAATGTCAGATAATTCTGTATCAGTGATAGGTACAAGAAATTCCTCCAGCCACTCCTTTGTAATCTGCTCCATATCGTCATTCATTAGCTTGTAGTATGACTGTAATTCTTCCTGGTTCTCATTTCTGTGTGCAGTGATGTAGATGAAATGAGGATCAATGAAGAACTTTTCTATTGGTCAGTACTGGTGTAGGGTGCGCTGTGTCATGCGTGGAAATGATTCGATGACGACCTTTAACTACTAGTAATATCCATGAAACATGACATTGGATTGCCATTGCTTTGTCATGTCATTGGTGTACCACAGGGTGGAAAACTGAGCGGCCAACGGCTCCAAGGGTTTGATCTCTAGAAAAGTGGCTCCTTCAGGCATTTTCCAAGCGACAAATGTGATCAAAATGATAATCCAATTGTAATGGAATTCATATCCCAAGTCTCGAGCTTCGTGACTATCCTTCTCTAGCTCGTTTACAAGGTAGTTCACCCAATTCATTTGCATGAGCTCCACACACTTTCTTGTGAGGTCCACCATGAACCCAGTGACCTATGTGGGGTGGTTCTTCCTTATTATCTTTACAGCTAGGAGTTGGAAAGCGAGGTGCACTATGCCATCCTATATAGAGGTTACCTTGAAACCTCACTTTCATTTCTCTACCTCTCTCTAATATTCTTTGATGTGCTACGCCAAAGATTGAGCTGAGGCCTTCCCTGGATAAAACTTTTGAGGGTCGGGACCCTTCATGCTTAAGCCTATGATCTGATGGATCAACACTAGATCCACAATAATCCTCCTGTCAAGACATAAGTATCTGCCATGATAGCACGACAACAAGAGTTTAACGCAAGCATTAACCTCTTAGTGGCGACAAAAATGAGGGATCTTCATCACATTCAACACGGTGGACTGTTCCAACCTCTTAATCCATGGCTATGAGATGAGGCAAGGTTTCTTTCCAGTTGTCTTCATGAGATAGAGGTGGGGTGCCAACATGGCGTAGTTCTTTCGGTCTACTAAGTTGAAGTCGTTGTTCAACAGTGGGATCTGTCCTAACTAACTCCTGACTATGCGAATTCCTTTCAGAATGTACGCAATAAAAACAAGGTACTCAAAGTCATGAGGGATTTTTTTGCGGTTAACAACGCTAGCCAGATGTGGAATATACTTGAGTAGGATCGACGGGATATTCTTCGCATTAGCTAGATCATTGCAGTGCTTACTTAGCTGCTCAATTACGAGATTGACACTGTTGGAACTACGTCCGGTTGGAGGGGAAGCCTATAGTCCCCTAGTTGACGACACCTGAATACCTTTAGATATTGGTCTGTCAGCCATTATCTTCTTAAGGACTTTCTCGACAGACTTCTCAAATTCACTAGGTTGGCCCAACATTTTATATTTTAACAAATAGACAGGCGGGGTCTAGTTTCAGATAACACAATTCGACACTTGGACAATTCTCTGCTTAGCTTAGTCAATCATGGGTATAAAAAAGTGGTCCTAACACAACGACAAACGAGTTAAATAAGATGGACATCGTGACGGATCTTCCAATGACCATGAAATGCTTCCATCAATGTAAATTTTTCTATTATGGCGTAGTCTCAACGTCCAAAAGTGGTCCATCAGCCCATAAATGCATTTTCTAACCGTTCTAGAGCATCCTTCTAATGGTTGGGGCACCTCCAATGGTCATATAACTTTTCCAAGGCAAAGTACCATTCTACGCGGTCCTGCTATTCTAGCAAGGTTCAAGTTCTGTGAAATTGCATCCTGCGAGGTTCCAGTCTGCGAAGTCTGCCATCTAATTTCTGTAAATTCTTGTTGATTTTCCAACTTAGCCTTATTTTTATTGAGATTCCTTGCCTTATTTCCTGTTATCTGAGTCTCTCTAACAATTTATGAAATTCTCTTTCCATTTTTATTCTTATCTTCCCCTAGCATAGTGGCTTCACACTGTTGAGGTTCCCTTAGAGGGTCTGAAGTTAATATCCATTTTCTTAACACTTCCTGAGTGGACATACTTATTTCTTGAATAGATAGGCCCTTCAAGCCTTCTTGAATTATTTCAACCTTGACATCTAATTCTCTTGCCTTATGTCCTTCATGCGTTGTTACTTTGCTCTGTTGCTTCGACTTATCCTCCTGTTCTTCTATTAGTCGGTCTATTTTCCTAGCTATGAAATCCCTTAGTTCTTGATTTTTCTTTTCTATAGTGTCTTCCTCTGCTTTCCTTCTGATCTAATTCTTCTCAATCCAAGTATTACCTAAAAAAAGTGGGAAAGGGGCGCTTTCCCCAACAAACTTAATGACTTCAAATTCCTCTGTAGTCTGTTGAATCATGTTGTCATTGATGCCAAAGGTTTAATTAATTAATGTTACGTGATTGATTGATGCCAAAGGATGATTGATTGATTGATGTCAAGGAATTGATTGATGATTGAATGATGTCAAAGGTCAAAGGTATTATGTATACATGTCTTATCATAGTATATTGATGAAGATGGATTGATGAGTTGTCATTGATACATGATGCATAGATGGATCAATGAGTTGTCATTGATACATGATGATGAAGATGGATCAATTGGTATATGATACAAAGATGAATCATTATTATCTTATCATGGTTGATAAGGTGTACAAATGGATGAACTCCAAAGTGCCCCACTTATGGTGAAAGCCCTCACGAGAAGACACTTTGCGGTTGAGTTGTCCTTGAAGTATGGTTGGAGAACCCATGCTTATATGTGGAATAATGAGATGAAGATCAATGAAGTTGTTAGTGAAACTATCCTATATGGATAGTTCTTGTCATGCCATTTTCGGTGGTATGTGGAATGTCACATAACTCCTCATGGTTTGAGAGTTATGGCCTTATGAAGTTGGAGGACCCTCATATGTAGGCTTGAAGCCCCAAAAGGTCAAAGAAGTCAAAGAGCTTGCAAAGAAGAAATTATCATTTAAATGGTAAAGAAAAGTGACAAAGTCAAGGAGGAATATTTAAATGATAAAGAAATGGATAAATTTATTTTTATGGAAAGTGGTCAACCCTAAAATGAGGAAAATAGGTTAAGAGACCTAGAAATGGGTTAAGTAACCTATAAATGGGTTAAGTAACCTACAAATGGGTTAAGTGACCTAGAAGTGGCTTAAGTGACCTAGAAGATGCTTCTAAGGAAGCTACTTGCAGAGTATAAATAAGAGGCAAGGGTCTCTTGTGTGAGTGCATCTTTTGTGAGCATCTTGTGTGTATCTCTTTTGTATCTCTTGAGCATGTATTGAAGATATATTTTGAGAGAGAGGAGATGTGGAGGATCTCATGGATGCATCAAAGTTTCAGAAATTCTGAGATCATGATGACAAAAGTCTCAGAAGTTCAAAAACCCTAGTTTGTGAGGTATACGCGGGCTACAGTAAGCCAGGGCGCATACATACGCAGGCTAAATGAGGACATGGTGCATATAGTTGATGAAGTATAGAAGAATTGTGGTGGTGTCCCTTGACCAAGTTTTGGGAGATCCTTGGTCAAGATTGACCGATTTTGGGACTTTGACAGCCTATTGAAGAAGGAGCGCAAGTCGAAGTGAGATCATGGGATCTCGGCCTTGTTTTGGACCCTTTTTGGGATTTGGGATAATGTAATGGGTATGGGATGTGGGCCATGGGCCTATTTTGTAATGTATATATAGATGTCTAGGCAATGTAAGAATAGTAGTAGATAGAAGAGGAGCTAAGTGCTAATAGAGAAGAAGTGAATCTAGGTGATGTTGTGCTAAGTGCAAGTAAGACTTGTAGATGCTTTGTGCATACTGTGAGAGACTTTCAGAGCTAAGTGAAAGTGGTTGTAATAGACCGTGAAGGGCTTTGTGATTTAACGCAGGGAAGGAGGATCTAGCGAGTTGCGCAGATCTCTTGTCCTTAGCGAAGTAGGGTTTTTGTGGTGATGTGCATGTAACCCATTGAGAATCTAATAAATAAGAAGAGTTGGTGGACGTAGCCCAGGGGTGGGGGTGAACCACATAAATACTGTGTTATTCTACTCTGTGCGATGTTATGAAGTGTTTATGTTTTCTATTGCTAAGTGCTTTGAGTTAGATAGATAGATCTGTTTATGCTTCATGCTTATGATGAATTTGGATGCTATATCTAACATCTGTGAACTTTCTTAGTGCTTGAATCTATGAGATCTAATCTATTTCTTATGCTAAGTGATTATTAGACTCGGGTGAATGCTGTGATTCTCTGCTTTGTCTGCGAAGTAGATATTGGTTAGATATTGATGAAGGTTTATTGTTGAGTGCTATTTTAAGTATCATAATCACAGATCTGTGTCCCAGCTAAGGTTGCAGACACCTGAGTTTTGCAACCACCCCTGCCTCTACCTTGGGTGAGAATTCATCTGCTTCACAGGTGTTGCCGAAAGGGATGGTAGTTAGGGTTTTGTTGGTGCGTTGTTGTAGCATTTGAACCCCGGGTCTGCCCCTGTGCCAAAAAATGGGTCCATTGTCGAGACTGAAACAATGATTGTTGGGAACCGAGGAAGAAGAAGGTTTGTGCTAAGATCTGACCTGAAATTGTGAAGCTCTATGCATAGATCTATTGCCCTAGCGTGCAACACTCTACTTGATTTTGTGAAGTTTTGTGCTAAAGAAAGAAGTCTGATTTGAAGAAAAGAGGTAAGATCCGGAGGATTTGTGCCCTAAGAAAGGTAAAAGTGAGAAATTTTGATTAAAAGAGGTAAGATATATAAGCTTTATGCTCTGATAAATGACGCAAAGTTGTGACCCTCATGGTCCAACCCGCTCTCACCAGGACCTCCTTCAATTTGGCCCGAAGAATCAACGGTTCTTCCAACTCCTCTCCGGAGTTCCTTTCCCACAGGTGTCTCTATCCGCGATCTCCCTTTCGCAAATCGGGAAATCGGAACTTGTGGGTTCGCGAGTTCAACACTCATGATATCGGCCCTTCAATTTCCCGAGCTCGAAATTCGATGGTCAAAGGGCAACTCCTCCACTCGTCGGGGGTCTTCCTATCGGAATATCGCTGCTCGCGATGTCAACGGCTTGGAATTCCAATCTTTGAACCCCGATGCGCCGATTGTCTGATGTGATGCCACCTGTCCTCCACTATATCTCGTGGTCCCACGTGCCCATGTCACCATCGAGATTTCATGGATCGTGGATCCACGATACAAGTTTCCCTTGCTGTTGGAAACCCCGAACGCCGAATCCCGATCCTTCCAGGATCCAATGCCACGCGTCCCTGCTCTGATCGACGGCTCTCAATAACTCGGGAAATCGTGACTCGCGATTTCAACGAGTCTGCACCTTGCCTCGCCAAACGCCGAATGCCGAACCCCGATGGGATTAAATCCTTCCTGCGCCTATGGGTTAACTTCCCCGCAGCTTCCCCACGATCCAACGATCAGCAGGACTTCACGACTTTTCCTCTGCGATCCCTAGCCGTTGATCCTTTGCATTGGAGATCTCCTTGCTCCAAAACCCTTCCTGTCTGAGCCTTCGCACAGATTTGTTCCCACAACAACGGTAAGGAACTATCCCTCCTGAGCTTTGCAACTCTGACTCCTTCAGAGACTTTTACGCCCGCTTCCTATGCTCGACTTTTTCAACAACTCTCTATGTTTTGGATTCTTCAAATCCCATGCACTCACCTGCAACAGAGATCTTCCACTCCCTTAGCTTAGAATATCCACTGAGACTTCCAAATTCGGTCGGCACTTCCCTGCACGACTTTACCACCCCAATTCAACTTCTGGGCAAACGAGAATGAGAGCTTAACTATTGAGCCTCATCAATGCACTCTATGCGGATGAATTCGACTGCACTCTATGCAGGAATCTCTTGGCTCAAACAAAGAAAAAATTGAAACTCATTCTTGTCTCTCTCACAGATTTCAAATCTACCATGAAATCACATACACAGCATATAAAACAAAGGCATAACAAGAAGAAAATATGCAACAGCATAGTATCAACAATACATAGAGAATAATCACATCCATGGAATTGAATCAAAGTTTTCCTATTAATTCAATATCTGTACAGGGGGATTTTGCTCCCAATTTCTCTATTCTAATCTCTTCTTGCTCCTGAATGAATGATCCTGAATCCTATTACAATGTACAAGGGAGGGTGCCTATATTCCGTTTTCCCTCTCGAAATTTGAAACTATCAAATCTACAATAAATTCCTATCTAACAACATTAAAAACTATTAAATGCCTCCTTATATACCATACAATACAAGTGCGCTTCATTACATTACTCATTAATGCTTGGCGCAACAAATATCAATGTAAAATTCAAAAAAGAAGTTTGCTGGCTTGTCCAGCTGTCTTTCCCTGCTCCAAGCGCTGGCTCGCTTGATAAGTGAGCGATGCTACTGCATCATACTCCTCGGCTCAAAAGATTTCATGGGTTCCTGTCCATGAGCTCCTGCACAGTGTGCCCATGCTTTTGTATCACTATTTCTGTTTCCTAGCTGGCATCCTCCACTGGGTGGTTCTTCCATTTTACCAGGTATTCAAAGTACTGCTTTCGCCTGGTCTTTCTTCCCACGCACTTGTCTAGTCTGCACTCCATCTGAGGCTTCTATGCGACTGGAAACTGCTTCTACCACTGGATTACTGGTTCCTCATCACTTCTAGTTCCTGCTTCTTCGGCCCTGTATGGGTATAAATTCGAAACATTGAAAATCAGAGATATTCCAATGCCTTCAGGCAACTCAAGTTCATATGCATTCTCCCCGAATTTCTTCAGGACTCTGCATGGTCCAATTTTCTTCATCTTGAGTTTATTATATGTTCCCCTCGGGAACCTTTGTTTCCTCAAGTGCGCTAGAACCATGTCCCCAACTTCAAACTGAAGTTGTCTCTTCCTTTGATCGGCTCTACGCTTATACTCTTGATTCACCTTCTGCAGTTGCTGTCTCACCTGTGTGTGAAGTTCTTGCATTGCTTCAGCGAATTCTTCAGCACGAGCACTGCTAGTTTTAGCCTGTCCTGACTCCCTGAGCTCAGAAACTCCCCTTGGCTGTGTCCCATACAAAATTTGGAATGGGCTTCTTCCTGTACTCCGATTCACCGAATCATTGTACGTGAATTCTGCCTGTGGCAAAATCTGGTCCCAACTGCTGTGGTGCTCGGTCACCAAGCTTCTCAGTAAGTCTCCTAGACTTCTGTTGACCACCTCGGTCTGTCCATGTGTCTGCGGATGGTAAGAAGAACTGAATGCCAAGTCAGTCCCCAGCTTTTTCCATAGCGTCCTCCAAAAATGACCTATGAAATTCGTATTCCGATCCGAGACTATGCTTCTCAGAAATCCATGCAATCTGACGATTTCTTTGAAAAAAAAGTTCGCGATGTGGGTCGCATCGCTGGTCTTATGACACGGTATGAAATGTGCCATCTTCAAAAACCTTTCCACCACCACAAAGATTGAATCCACTCCTCTTTGTGTTCTCGACAATCCCAAAACAAAATCCATGCTAATTGCCTCCCATGGTCTCTCTGGTATAGGCAATGGATGATAGAACCCTGTGTTTTGCTTTCGGCCCTTTGCATGTTGACATATCCTGCATCTGTCAACAAACCTTTTTACATCTGCACGCATGCCTGGCCAATAATACGATTCGCTCAGCTTGGCGAATGTTTTGTCATGTCCAAAATGACCTTCTAATCCACCGCTGTGTTTTTCCTTCACCAAATTCTCCCTCATGGAGAAATCTGGAATGCACAATTGATTGCCCCTGAACAACAATCCTTCCTGGATCATATATTCCAGCCACAGACTCCGATCCCTGAGAACTGGGTTCTCGGCTGCTTCATAAGCTTCTCTGAAGTCTTCATCACCTACATACATATCCTTCAGATTTTCAAAACCCAACGTCTTGACTCTGAACTCCTGCAACAGTAAACATTTCCTGCTCAAAGCATCGACTACTTTGTTAGCAGTTCCTAAAATGTGCTTGATCACGAATGTAAAATTTTGCATGAACTCTACCCATTTCGCATGCTTCTGGTTCAACTTGTCCTGTTGACTCATGAACTGCAATGCGTGATTATCACTGTACAAAATGAATTCCTTGGGTATTAAGTAATGCCTCCACTTCTTCAATGCATGTATGATGGCATAGAAATCTTTGTCATATGTGGAGTATTTCAACTTGGCATCATCCAATTTCTCGCTGAAATATGCTACAGGTTTGTCATCCTGACTCAAGACCCCTCCAACAGCATACCCACTGGCATCACACTTTACTTGGAAGGTTTTCTGAAAATCGGGCAACACCAAAATTGGTTGCTTTGTAATCTTCCACTTCAACAGATTGAAGCTTCTTTCAGCCTCCGCTGTCCAATGGAAAACCTTATGCCGCTTCCTTACCGTGTCCATCATCGCTGCGCTGATCCCACTAAAATTACAAATGAATTTCCTGTAGAAACTAGCCAAACCATGAAAACTCCTTACCTCAAAAACATTCCTGGGCGATGGCCAATTCTTTATTATGTTCACCTTCCCAGGATCCATTTTCAGCTCATTTGCCGAAATCACAAAACCCAAATAAATGAGTTCTATCTGCATGAAGGAACATTTCTTCATGTTGACTAACAACTTCTCCTGCTGCAGTCTTCTCATCACAATGGATAAATGCTTCAAATGCTCGGCCTTGGTTTTACTGAATATCAGTATGTCGTCCAGATATACAACCACAAATTTGCCAATGAATTCCCTCAGGACTTCATTCATCAGCCTCATAAAAGTGCTCGGTGTGTTTTTCAACCCAAACGGCATGACCAACCATTCGTACAAACCCTCATTTGTCTTGAATGCTGTCTTCCATTCATCTCCCTCTCTCATCCGGATCTGATGATATCCGCTCTTGATATCCATTTTCGAAAAATAATTTGCCCCGCTGAGGCAATCCATCAAGTCATCCATTCTTGGCAGTGGAAATCTGTACCTGATGGTGATTTTATTAACCACTCTGGACTCTGTACACATCCTCCAGCCTCCATCCTTCTTCGGACTCAGCATTGTCGGAACAACACACAGACTAAGACTTTCTCTAACCAATCCTTTGTCCAGCAAGTCTTGCACCTGCCTCTTGACCTCCTCGTTCTCCTGAGGTGTCAACCTGTATGCTGCCTTGTTCGGAAAAATTGCTCCGGGTATGAGGTCAATGTGATGACTCACACTCCGTATCAGTGGCAACGAATGAGGTAGTTCATCCACGATGATATCAACGAACTCTCCCAGCAGTTCCTGAATCTCCTCTGGCAAGTCATCCACTCTTGTGCTTGTCAGGACAATTCTCAATTTCCTGACAAAAAAGAATTGTGGATCTTCGTTTTTCTCCATCTCTGTGAGAAGTTCTTTCCCACTCATGAGAAGTATGGTGCTGGGTATTTCCGGCTTCACCTCCTTATCTTTTATTGGCAGTAGTGTGTGTGTTTTCCCATCCTTCTCCAAGGTATATGTGTTCAATCTTCCATCATGAACAACATTTCTGTCATACTGCCATGGTCTCCCCAATAATACACGACAGACATCCATGGGTATAACGTCACACAAAATTTTATCTTTATATTCACCCATTTTAAATTCAACCAAGCATTGTTTCGTAACACTTACCTGGTGTCCTTTCTGCAGCCATGACGCTTTGTATGGGATTGGGTGATCTTTTGTCTCTAGCTCCAGCTTTTCCACCATCTCGGTCGAAACAAGATTATCGGTGCTTTCGTTGTCCACTATGACCTTGCATTTCCAGCCCTTGGTCTTGCAAGTCGTCCTGAACAATCTGCATCTTTGAGCCGTGTCCTCCACCTCTTTCTCAGGTTTCAAGAGAACTTTGTGCACTGTCAGTGACTTCCCACTTCGAGTGTCTTCATCCTCCACATCACGCCTCAGCGCCTTAGCGATGTGAGCTTTTCCTCTATCCATTTTTCTATCTGGATAGTCCACGGCTTTGTGTCTGTCCTTCCCACATGTAAAACATGTGATGATTCCTCCTCGGCCCCTTCCTCTACCTCGGGTACGAGGAAATGCATTGGCATCAGCATAATCTCCTTGCTGATTAGTTTGCTGTCTCCTCGGCTCAACATATTACTGCCTCTGCTGTGAGGTTCCACCTCTTTCAGCATTTCCCTGATGTCTCTTCCACTCCTCCTTGGGCTTCTGTATTCATTCTTGGGCAACCGCCTTACCTTTGGGCTGACTCCTGCCTCACCCTCGCTGACTTTGTTTGCGGCTCAGCTTCTCCTTAGCTTTTAGAGCCATCTGGTACGCATCATCAAATGTTCGGATGGTAACCATGCTCAATTCATCCTGAATGTCATACCTCAACCCATTCAGGTACCTCGCCACCTTTTCGTCATCACTCTCCCGATGACCTGCTCGAATGTTGAGCCTATAAAATTCCTCGGTGTACTCCTTCACCGTCATCAACTTCTGTCTCAGGTTCTACATCCGCCTGAACAGTGTGATCTGATAGTCTCTAGGGATGAATTTCACTTTCATCTTAGCGATCATCCTGTCCCAGCTTTTGATTTTCTGTTTTCCTTTGCAGCGCCTATCCGCCTGCAACTCATCCCACCATAAGGCTGCATGTCCTTTTAATTTTGTAACAGCATGCCTTACCTTCTTGTCCTCTTCGATATCCTCGTAATCGAAGTAGGTGTCGAGTGCTCGGATCCAATCCAACAACTCTTCAGCATTTAGACTCCCCTCATAGGTGGGAATGTGCATCTTTGTCTTTGAGCTCATCCTGGCGATAGCTCTGATCAACCTCTCTGTTGATGCATCCTCTGCTGTGACCTCTTCTGCATCGTGTCCAGCTTCTTCTTCCACCTCGAAATCACTGAACTCTCCAGCACCAGCTCCACATCTCTGCGTTGTCTCCATCTCCTCAAGCCTCGCTCGGAGATCTCACATCTGTCGTTCCATCTCAGCATTTCCTGCTGGTCTGCCCCTTCTTCGCACCTCCCTGTCTTAGGGATCTGGTGATTGCCTTTCTCTCCTCGGCGGCATTATGAAATCCGCTTCTCTCTGCTACTGGAACAAAGAGAACTCTTCTCCCGCTCTGATACCACTCTAACACAAATTTGTGACCCTCACGGTCCAACCCGCTCTCACCAGGACCTCCTTCAATTTGGCCCGAAGAATCGACAGTTCTTCCAACTCCTCTCGGGAGTTCCTTTCCCACAGGTGTCTCTATCTGCAATCTCCCTTTCGCAAATCGGGAAATCGAAACTCGCGGGTTCGCGAGTTCGACGCTCACGATATCGGCCCTTCAATTTCCCGAGCCCGAACTGCGATGGTCAAAGGTCAACGCCTCCACTCGTCAGGGGTCTTCCTATCGGGATATCATTGCTCGCGATGTCAACGGCTTGGAATTCCAATCTCCAAACCCCGATGCGCCGATTGTCTGATGTGATGCCACCTGTCCTCTAGTATATCTCGTAGTCCCACGCGCCCACATCACCGTCGGGATTTTGTGGATTGTGGATCCACGATACAAGTTTCCCTTGCTGTTGGAAACCCCGAACGCCGAATCCCGATCCTTTAGGGATCCAATGCCATGCTTCCCTGCTCTGATCGACGGCTCTGAATAACTCGAGAAATCGCGACTTGCGATTTCAACGAGTCTGCACCTCGCCTTGCCAAACGCTGAATGACGAACCCCAATGGGCTTCGATCCTTCCTGCGCATACGGGTTAACTTCCCTGCAACTTCCCCACGATCCAACGATCAACATGACTTCGTGACTTTTCCTCTGCGATCCCTAGCCGTTGATCCTTTGCATTGGAGATCTCCTTGCTCCAAAACCCTTCCTGTCCGAGCCTTCACACAGATTTGTTCCCACAGCAACGGTAAAGAACTATCCCTCCTGAGCTTTGAAACTTTGACTCCTTCAAAGACTTTTACGCCCGCTTCCTATGCTCGACTTTTTCAACAACTCTCTAAGTGTTGAATTCTTCAAATCCCATGCACTCACCTGCAACAGAGATCTTCCACTCCCTTAGCTTAGAATCTCCACTGAGACTTCCAAATTCAGTCGGCACTTCCCTGCACGACTTTACCACCCCAATTCAACTTCTGGGAAAATGAGAATGAGAGATTAACTATTGAGCCTCATCAACGCACTCTATGCGGATGAATTCGACTGCACTCTATGTAGGAATCTCCTGGCTCAAACAGAGAAAGAATTGAAACTCATTCCCGTCTCTTTCACAGATTTCGAATCTACCATGAAATCACATACACAGCATATAAAACAAAGGCATAACAAGAAGCAAATATGCAACAACATAGTATCAACAATACACAGAGAATAATCACATCCATGGAATTGAATCTAAGTTTTCCTATTAATTCAATATCTGTACATGGGGATTTTGCTCCCAATTTCTCTGTTCTACTCTCTTCTTGCTCCTGAATGAATGATCCTGAATCCTATTACAATGTACAAGGGAGGGTGCCTATATTCCGTTTGCCCTCTCGAAATCTGAAACTATCAAATCTACAATAAATTCCTATCTAATAGCATTAAAAACTATTAAATGCCTCCTTATCTACCATACAATACAAGTGCGCTTCATTACATTACTCATTAATTCTTGGCGCAACAAATATCAATGTAAAATTGAAAAAAGAAGTTTGCTGGCTTGTCCAGTTGTCTTTCCCTGCTCCACGCGCTGGCTTGCTTGATAAGTGAGCGATGCTCCTGCATCAATAAAGGTAAGAATAGTGAAAAGTTCTAGATCTGAAAGTTTTGTTCTCTGTAAAAGTTAGAATAGTGGAAATTTTTGTTTCTAAAGCATGGATCTAGGTATGTTTGATAGATTATGTCCTAGCTTTAAAACTAGGGTATTAATAGATGAAAGAAGATTTGATATGAGTAGATCTGATAAGAATAGTGAAAAATATGTTATACCTATGCATAGAAAGGATAATTGGAGTAATAAGTGGATGCAGGATCCTAGGAAGAATTTTTTGCAGGTTAGCTACCATGATCCTAGTGCGTAGTATAGGAAAGGCTGGGGATCATTTAAAATAAAGAGAGGATTAACCCTCTGTTACAGTTGTAGAAGACTGAGACATCTTGATAAGGAATGCCCTAGGAGAAGACCTAGTTGTCTTTGTTGTAAAGCTATGGACCATGAAGTATTGGATTGTCCTAGAATGATTGCTAAACTTGAATAAATGAACATGAGACAAGAGAACCCTAGGGCAGATCCAGAAACTAAGATTATGGAAGAACTGTAGAAAGAATCAGAAAAAGTATTGCTACACATGAAAGAAAACCTGAATGATCATTGACATGTCAGTTTATCAGATATTTTTAAAGAAAAAGAATGCCTTGAAGCAAGAATATGAGACTTCGACATTGACTGTGTCCTAGATGAAGAAAAACATGTGAATATCATGACATAAATAACTTGGGAACTCTTAGGGAAGCCTGCTGTGACTCCTTCCTTGGGAGGAATAGGGTTATTTAAAGGAAAGCTGATAAACCTGTGTGGGAGGTTTGCTCAGATAACTATGAATGCCAATGGAACATCGACGGAAGAAAATTTCAAGATTATTAAATTTACTGAGGACATCGCCCCATTTACCATGTTACTAGGAAAACCTTGGATTGAAAGAGATCAGACCAGAAGAAAGGAAGAAGAAGAAGTTTTGGAACAGAAGAAACAAGAGTTAAAAGAATTCATGACTAGAAGGATCGCACACTTGATTGAAGAACATGAGAACAAATCGAAGATATTTAACACCAGAGACCCAGATGTTGAAGCTGCAAGAACATTAGAGGATCCACAATAGACTGAAGTACCTACTCCAGATAAAGAAGAAGTATTACCCTTGAATTCTAGGAAAGAATCTCGACAACGCTAAGTGACTATGTCAAAAGTAGATAAAAATCATGATGGAAAAAGGCATACCGAGATGAAGATCACCAAGAAGAAGGCTAGAAAGCTAAGTAAGAAGAGAGCTAAGATCGACAAGTTGCATAAGATTCCAGAGGGAACTTTGCAGATGGAAATTTTGCAAAATCTAAGCTTCGCCGGGATATCAGAACAACGACACATGGCCCTTCACCGTGGCGAAGCAATATATCCATTGGGGACATTATAACCATTCCATCGATGCTCCGAATGGATAGGAAAGACATTTATGGACAACCAATTCACCTTTAGATCGTTGGGACCGTGACATAATGGAGAGAACATAGTTAATGAAGGCTTCATACCCGTTGCAAGTGAACCGTTGCCGAGTTACCTATTTATCCCATCACGCCACACACCGAGAACACTTTTGCCAATTGAGACTTTGAGCCCACAAGACTACATCGAGTTTATACAGTGATAACCACGCTCTTCTCTCTATCTCATTACTGTGTCCGAGTTACCCCCCAAACCCAAGGTTGTTAACCCCAAGAGTGTATGTTGGACAAGTTGAGCGCTGCAGAGAATTTTTTTGAAGAAGTTTTGATCGAAATCATGACTGAAAGGGTCATGTCGATGTCTAAAAGCATACATACATTGACATCGAGAGGAATCCAAGCCTCTCCATCAACTGCTCGCAGAGCCGGACCATCCCGACCAATAGATGAAAAGAGAACCAAACATAGGGATGACTTAGCGAATGCAAAGCTCATATCGACCATACTACCCACCTATATACCAACTCTGAGTGGCGCAGTAAATAGAGACAATGTACCTAGATATTTTGAGTACGCCTTGGTCACTGTGTACCTCCCGAAGGGGATACACACATTTCGAGTAGACCAAGATAAGATTGCAGTAATGAAATTTAGTGATTTCAACCTCGGCGACTGGAAGGTCTATAAAATGCTCGCCCCACATAAGTATTTGACTATAACTAAAGGAAAAAACTCGAAGATCGTCCCTCAACAATGGACCATGGACCTTGCATAGTCCACCCTGCTTAATGCCATGAAGATTCCTCACTTCAAATGACACTAGGAGGTGAATGCATGTGTCAAACTACTACTGTCTTGTTACCATGGAGGTTATTTGTGGCCAAACCACCGTATAATAGTTGATTTGATGCTGATAAATCAAATCACAAGCCTCAGTATGAAAGGACTTGATCCTCAACACTTTTACCCTGGAAAACCATGGATCACACTCTGGCACATAAAATCAAAGATACTTATGGTGATGTCGAGAAAGGAACACGAGGCTACAAGGTATCCTTTATCCAGAGTGGCTTAGTGCACCTCACCTATCAATTGATTATAGGGAAGTAGTATGCAAGAACCAACCCACCCAAGTCACTGGTTTTGTAGTCGACCTCATAGGAAAGTGCGCGGAGGGCCTACAAATGAAATGGGCGAAGTACCTGGTGAACCAATTAGAACTCGATTGTAGAGAAGCCTAGGATCAAGGGTACACATTTTATTTCAGTTGGCTATTGATCCTGATCGCTTTTATTGCCCGGGAGATTCCAGAAGGTGAGACCTTCCCAAACATCAAGCCTTTCGAACCATTGGTCGCGAAGTTCAATACACTGTGGTACTCAAGCGATATGAATAAACAATGCCAGTCCAATGATGTTTTTTATACCTATTACAACAAGATGAAGACAACCATCCAGTCCGAGCCTCACCAGTCCGAGCCTCACATCACTTCGAATACTCTACATCGGTTCAGGCCCTTGATGAAGTTCAACGCAGATCGACATTTTATTTATATCACAACGCGCACTAACGAACACAAGCAACAAATCCAATCCTACTATAAGCTGACAGAGGAGGAATTGGAGGAGATCACTAAGGACTGGTCAACAAAGCTCCTTATTCTAGTAGACCCTACAGAGGTATCCGACATAGACAACCCAAAAACAACGCAGGGTACACCTGGACCCAATAGGACAAAGAAAACTGAAGAGGTTTAGGATTTAAATGGTGCATCCGTGAAGAATGCTTCCATCTCACTAGAGCAATGAGGTGATGGCGAAGAGTTAAGTGACAAAGAAGTCGATTAGAAGCAAGGAGATGAGGTTGATCCCCTGAAGAAGAGGAAAGGTTCACCTCTGAAACTTTCCTCTCGAAATAAAGCAAAGGCCACCATGACCAAGATGCAGACTGTCCTCACCCTAGATGACTTCGAATTTCTCATAACAGCCCTGAACGATGCTTCAATGGAAATAATCGAGAAATAAGCAACAAAGCAAGAAGAGATGTATGATCACATTGAGACTAAACTCCAAGGAGTATAACAGGCCTTACAGTCTAGCCGCGCAGTCTCCACTGTGTTGAGAGAGCCATACTTGGGAGATGAGCCAACTCAACTCCACCGCCTCGCTGATACAGTCGAAGCTCGCCTTCGACGAGCATAGGAAGAAACATCTCAAGCCACCCAGGATTTGGCACAAGTACAGGGAGTACTTGTAGAGCAGCACAGTGTTGCATAACGGGAAAATATTTCTCTCCAAGTGAAGTTTGATGAAGAAAAAGAACAACTACAACAAGAAAAGGAACAGTTGCTCGTGGAGCAACTCGAAGTAAAGAAAATGGTCAACAGAGAACTTTGCTCTGTGACAGTTGTAGAAGTAAAGGTTGAAGATCGAGTCCCACAACAAGTAGTGAAACTTGAAGAAGTCATCCAACAGCTACAACAATGCATCACAGACTTGGAACTATGCGCAGTACGCAAGACCCCACAAGATGTAAGATTCCAAAGGGAAGCAACCACTAGGAGCACAGTTGAAAGGCTCAAGGCTCTTACCATGGAAGGAAAGAAACTTACCAATTGTAGTGCCTAGACCTATGAGCAACTCATGGAGAATCCAGAATTGAAATCACTGGAGTCGTAGCTTCAAGAGGCGAAGTATCAAACTGAAAAGATACAGGCACAACTGAAGCCCCTGTCAGCTATGGAAAGGATGAAGAGCTCCCAAGAGCAGCGGACCGCCCAACAACAGATACACACTATCCAAAGTAGAGTTACGAAGGTAACTCAAAGGCTCCAACCCATGCATGATAAGGCCTATCAATTGTTTACATAAGTAGAAGGCCAAGGAGAAGATATAGAGTAGGTTTCCACTACAACTGAACAATGTCTAGAAGGGCCTATCAACGATGTAGTCATCCAAGAGCTCACATCACAAGAGGCCGTCACACATTATCAATTTGAAGCATCTCGAGCCAAGCTTAAGGTGTTCGAAGTAGAGCTAGTCAGACCAGAGTGACTCGGGACGAGTCACATGTGAGTGTTGGGGGCCTGTTGGCCCTTGACCAAGTTTTGGGAGATCCTTGGTCAAGATTGATCGATTTTGGGACTTCGACAACCTGTTGAAGAAGGAGCGCAAGTTGAAGCGATATCACGGGATCTCGGCCCTATTTTGGACCCTTTTTGGGATTTGGGATAATGTAACAGGTATGGGATGTCGGCCATGGGCCTATTTTCTAATGTATATATAGATGTCTAGGAAATGTAAGAATAGTAGTAGATAGAAGAGGATCTAAGTGATAATAGAGAAGAAGTGCATCTAGGTGATGTTGTGCTAAGTGAAAGTAAGGCTTGTAGATGCTTTGTGCAGACTGTGAGAGACTTGCAGAGCTAAGTGCAATTTGTTGTAACAGACCGTGAAGGGCTTTGTGCTGTAACGCAAGGAAGGATGATCTAGCGAGCTGCGCAGATCTCCTGTCCTTAGTGAAGTAGTGTTTTTGTGGTTCTGTGCATGTAACCCATTGAGAAGCTAATAAAGAAGAAGATTTGGTGGATGTAGCCCCAGGGTGGGGGTGAACCACGTAAATACTGTGTTATTATGCTCTGTGCGATGTTCTAAAGTGTTTATGTTTTCTATTGCTAAGTGCTTTGATTTAGATAGATAGATCTGTTTATACTTCGTGCTTATGATGAATCTAGATGCTAGATCTAACATCTGTGAACTTTCTTAGTGCTTGAATCTACGAGATCTGATCTATTTCTTATGGTAAGTGCTTATTAGACCTGGGTGAATGCTGCAATGCTCTGTTTTGTCTGCGAAGTAGATATTGGTTAGATATTGATGAAGGTTTACTGCTGAGTTCTCTGTTAAGTATCATAATCAAAGATCTGTGTCCCAACTAAGGTTGCAGACACCTGAGTCCTGCAACCACCCCTGCCTCTACCTCGGGTGAGACTTCATCTTCTTTGTAGGTGTTGCAGAAAGGGCTAGTAGTTAGGTTTTTGTTGGTGCGCTGTTGTAGCATTTGAACCTGGGTCTGCCCCTGTGCCAACATGCGGTTGAGATGATGACATGCTCTTGAATACTAAAGAAGGTTCCAGATGTGAATTCTATGGGCTTAGATATGCCATAGAAACTTTGGTATGGTTACATAGTTGTCTTGATGGATATTCTTGCTTGTTGTGTAGTGAATTCTTAAGGCATTCTTGGTATGGCTGTTGTGATGTGGTTTGTGTTGGTTGATGGAGTGAGAAACACTCTTATGATTCAATACTGATATGATAGCTATAGTATATTGGTTGCTTATATTTGATGAGTAGAATTCATATTGTATGGTTGGGGAGAATGAGTTAGTTGTTGGAGAGCTTGGATGTGTTGTAACTGATTATGGATCAGATTGAACAGTGAAATACATAAGAGAATGTGATTGAAGGTTATAGAGGATCGGAGTTCAACTTGAAGAGAAAGCCCTAAGAGCTCAGAAGTGATACGTAGGCTGTAGTACAAACAGGCTACGTACATACGCGATTTGTACTACTGGTAGGGAGCGTACATACACGTGCTGCACTATCGGCAGGTTGCGTACCTGTTGACAGATTGATATCTGTTGAGGATTGTTTCCTCATATCAGTTGGTGCTGAGTGTGTAAGCTGAGTCTTGCATTATAGAGCTGGTGCTCTTATAGAGTTGTACTCTATTTAGTTGTTTCTAAAAAACCCAAGGATTGTAGTCCGTAATAAAAAGAAAATTGTACATACATATTGTGTTCCTTGTGGTGATGATTTGTTGATGACATATTGCTGATATATGTTGCTAATATATGTTCACATGTAACTGATTATAAATGACATCAATAAGTAATGAGTAAATTGTGATTTCTAACTAATGAGTTTTGTGAAAGGGAAGTTTTGTGAAAAATATCCCTACACTGTTCACCCCCCCTCTCAGTGTAGTCGGTGTGTCCAACAATTGGCATCAGAGAGGGCCTTCACTATAAGCCTTAACAAGCTTGGAGGAGATCCATAGACACACAAATGGATGATGAAGTTCCAATCCTTGATGAGGAAAACTATTCTACTTGGAGAATAGAAATGAGAGTGCATTTGAAAGAGATGGGAGCGGGTATTTGGAAGGCAACCATTGGTGGATTAGTTTCCTTGAAGAACAAGTTAAAGTTTGTAGCTCAAAGGGAAAGAAAGAAGAATTATGCATTATCTCTCAAGACCATTCTTAGTGGAATCTCAAGCCCTATCAAAGAGAGCATGGGACAATGCACTTCTGCCAAGGATCTATGGCTAAAGCTAGAAGAGACATACCAAAGCAAGAAGGAAGATATTGAAGACAAATCCATCAAGACAAATGAAGGTAAAGAACCTCCAAAAACTCTTGGTTGCATTATTTCTAAATATGATGATGTTGGTAAAAAGGAATATCTTGAAGACATTTCAAATGAAGGCAAAGAATCATGTGATGATGTTGAAAAAAGGGAAGATCTTGATGAAATTTCAAATGAAGGTAAAAAATCTACACAAATCCTTGATTACAATAATTCAAAATGTGATGATGTTGAATTTTTCTCTACAAGTGAAGAAGAAAATCTAGAAACAGTTTGTATGGAATCAATTGATTGTTATCCTATGGAAGAAGTATAAGAAAAACTATCAGATCTTAAAGAGAAAGTTGAAAGAGGTCTATATGAATATAGGAATGACCACTATTATATAGACTGTAGCTATCTTTCAGATAACACTAAAATGTTTCTTAAGAAGAGTCAAAAGCACATCTTGAAGTTGAAGGAAATGCTCAAGGAACAAAAAGAGAGTAATAAGACTCAATTAGATGAAAAGGAAGAAGAGATCACAAAACTAAAGAATGAAAAAGAAGATAAGAAGGTAGATGATGAGATTAACAAAAGTCTTGTAATTATTGTCCATATTAAGACCTAAATTGAAGAAGCTAGAGGAACTATTGAGGAATCAAATAAATGAAAAGGAAGAGTCATGTCATAAGCTAGAAGCTGAAGTTGTTGATATTAGAAAGAAAGTAGAGAAGTCAAACAAATTATTGAATAGCTCACATATCTTGAATGATATATTGGAAAGTCAAAGATCACCAAATGATAAATTAGGTCTTGGATACAAGAGAGAAGCTACACATGTTGAAGCAAGCACCTCAAAGAAGCATGAGGTAAGTCCCTCACTCTCAAAGGATGAAGATAATGTTGCAAGTCAACCATCTACACAAGGAAAGGAAAATTTCAAAAGAACAAAGCAAGGAAGACATCAAGAAGCCATCTTTACTCCTCAAAGAATATGGACACTAAAGCAAAGGTATGAAGATATTTTTCATGGTCAATGTTATTCATGTAATGAATACGATCACAAAGCTTTGCAATGTAGATATTATGCAAAGAGAAATAATGGAAGATTTCATAACACCATAAGGTGTTGGAGATGTGATCAAGTGGGACACATTATTGTTCATTGTCACAGCATGAGATGTTACAACTGTAGTGGATTTGGCCACAAATCCCAGGATTTTTGGAACACAAGAAGAAATTCCATGATGAGGACTTCATATAGCATGACTAAAATAAGGAATGAATTAAGGAAGGGAGACATATTTGAAAATATAGAAGATCAGAGCTCAAGTTCTGAGAAGTAGGGACACCTTCAGAAGTGGGTGAAGAAGAGAACAACCAGAGAAAAATGTAAGCCTTAAGGGAGGCTCAAGTGTGTCATCTATTGAAGCATACACAGGTGACATTGGTAATAGTCGCGTACATACACAGGCTGACCTTGAATAGTTCACATACATACGCGAGATGTTTGTGCAACAAGCTGTGTATATGTGGTAAAGCCTAGGGAAAAAGGCTATGCACATGGGTTGTAGCTTGATGTGATGGTATAACTCTGTGGTGCAGGGTCTGACATAGTTTTTTGCAAGTTCTGACATTGTTTGCTGCAGGTTTCCATGTTTACATATTGGATTATGTAATGTGATGATATAAAATGAAAGGCTATCTTGGATGGGTGGCACTAACCCATGAGTATGGATTGAGGCATTTTTTGTTGAAGACCAATGTTGGTTATGAAAACGAAGTTATGATACCTTGGTTATATGATATATCTTGATGCATGCATTTGGCATTTGGTTGGACTACATCTTGGAGCATGTAGTTGGTGAGTTGATGAGGTGATCATGTTGTACATCAATGATGAGCTTGATCTATAGTTGATTGGTATGCTTCTAGTACATTGGTAGAGGCACCTACTAGCAGTTTGATTGACACATGTTTTGTGATGGTTTTGGCATACATGGATGAAGATTCATTTTGTTGTGGTATTGGTGCATGGTTGATGTACTTTCTTGGTACAAGTGGTGATACATGCTGATGTTTGGTACACTCATAGATGTTATATGTTTGGATGATAGTACTTGGCTAAAAGTACACCATTGGTATGTCTTGATTAGCATATACTTTGGTATATGACATATGGAATGATATAGTTGAGGCACTTGATGGATTGAGATACATGACTATGGCACTTGGTTCATGGTGGAGACATATCATGAGTGATATGACACCTGTTTGGCATATTGGTAGATGCACATGGTTGGCATGTTGGTAGATACACATGGTTGGTATGTTGATGAAGGCATATGATTGGTATACTATTGGCACATGTTTTGGTACATGATGTATTGTTCATTCATTAACATATCTTTTGCGTCATGATGTTTGGTATGGCATGAGTTTGATGCATGGACAGGTCCAAGGATCATCATGTGGTAGAAAGTTGTTCATATTGTCGAGAAGATAGGGGGAGACATACCCATAGGGGGAGTCATTCTTCTTTCCATGATTCTAGGAAGAGATATTTATCAGATGCATACTTGGTAAAATAGCCCTATATTTGAAGGAAGAGCACATATGCATAATTCTAGCGAGAGTGATGGTCACAGAGGGAGCATGAGCGATGTATCTTCAAAATTACATCAGAGTGAGATCCCTTGTTTAAAAGGGGAGATATTATTCAAAGGAAGATCAAAGGAATTCAGACAAAGGGAGAGATAGTCAAAGGAGGAGTAGTCCCGAGAGGAGAATGACCCTTTTCCATTGATGTCAAATGGGGAGAGATAGTCACATTGATGTGGAGAGATAGTCACATGGATGTGATTGATGACTATTGATGTAGAGAATGCCTTGTCTACATGTTTCCATCAATGATTGGTGTTGACATCAATGTTAGTATTTCCATCAATGCCAAAGGGGGAGATTGTTGAATCATGTTGTCATTGATGCCAAAGGATGATTGGTTTGATTGATGCCAAAGGATGATTGATTGATTGATGCCAAAGGATTGATGTCAAGCAATTTTTTGATGTGAAAGGATGTTTGAATGATGTCAAAGGTCAAAGGTTTGATGTATACATGTCTTATCATATTATATTGATGAAGATGGATCAATGAGTTGTCATTGATACATGATGGTGAAGATGGATCGGTTGGTATATGATGCAAAGATGAATCATTATTGTCTTATAATGACTGATAAGGTGTACACATGGATGAACTCCAAAGTGGTCCCCTTATGGTGAAAGCCCTCATGGGAAGACACTTTGTGGTTGATTTGTCCTTGAAGTATAGTTGGAGAACCCATGATTATATGTGGAATAATGAGATGAAGATCAATGAATTTGTTAGTGAAACTATCCTAGATGGATAGTTGTTGTCATGCCATTTCTGGTGGTATGTGGAATGTCACATAACTCCTCATGGTTTGAGAGTTATGGCCTTACGAAGTTGGAGGACCCTCATATGTAGGATTGAAGCCCCAAAAGGTCAAATAATTCAAAGAGCTTGCAAAGAAGAAATTATTATTTAAATGGTAAATAAAAGTGGCAAAGTCAAGGAGGAATATTTAAATGATAAATAAATTGAGAACTTTCTATTTATGGAAAGTTGTTAACTCTAAAATGAGGAAAATAGGTTATGTGACCTAAAAATGGGTTAAGTAACGTAGAAATGGGTTAAGTGACCTAGAAGTGGGTTAAGTGACCTAGACGATGCTTCTAAGGAAGCTACTTGAAGAGTATAAATAAGAGGCAAGGGTCTCTTGTGTAAGTGCATCTTTTGTGAGCATCTTGTGTGGATCTCTTATGTATCTCTTGAGCATCTATTGAACATCTATTTTGAGATAGAGGAGATCTGGAGGATCTCATGGACACATCAAAGTTTCAACAAGTCTGAGATCATGATGGAAAAAGTCTTAGAAGTTTAGAAACCCTGGTTTCTGAGGTATATGTGGGCTGCAGTAAGCCAGTGCGCGTACATATGCAGGCTGAATGAGGACAGGGCACACATAATGGATGAATTTTAGAAGATTTGTGGTTGAGCTGATGAAAGGCTCTTGAATATTGAAGCAGGTTCTAGATCTGCATTCTATGGGCTCAAATCTTCCATAGAAACTCTGGTATGGTTACATAGTTGTCTTGATGGATATTCTTGCTTGTTGTGTTGTGAATGCTTAAGGCATTCTTGGTATGTCTGTTGTGATGTGGTTTGTGTTGGTTGATGGAGTGAGCAACACTCTTATGATTCAGTACTGATACGATAGCTATAGTATACTGGTTGCTTATATTTGATGAGTAACATTCATATTGTATGGTTGGGGAGAATGAGTTAGTTGTTGGAGAGATTGGATGTGTTGTAACTGGTTATGGATCAGATTGGACAGTGAAAGACAAAAGAGAATGTGATTGAAGGTTGCAGAGGATTTGAGTTTAGCTTGAAGAGAAAACCCTATGAGATTAGAAGTGATACACAAGCTATAGTATAGACATGCCACATACGTACATGAGTTGTACTACTGGTAGGGCACGCACATATGCATGCTTCACTACCGACATGTCACGTACCTTTTGAAAGATTGATATTTGTTGAGGATTGTTGCCTCATCTCAGTTGGTGCTGAGGGTTTAAGATGAGTCTTGCATTATAGAGATGGTGCTCTTATAGAGTTGTACTCTATTCAATTGTTGCTGAAAAACCCAAGGATTGTAGTCTATAATAAAAAGAAAATTGTACATACATCTTGTGTTCCTTGTGGTGATGATTTGTTGATGACATATTGCTGATATATGTTGCTAATATATCTTCACATGTAACTGATTATAAATGACAACAATAAGTAATGAGTAAATTGTGATTTCTAACTAATGAGTTTTGTGAAAAGGAAGTTTTGGGAAAATAGCCCTACACTGTTCACCCCCCCCTCTCAGCGTAGCTGGTGTGTCCAACACAATCGATATTCCTTGAACAATAATAGGTACAGTAGTAACTCTTCCACACAAGGTTATCATCTTTCCCTTAAAAAAGCCTATCCTTCCCAACGAAGGTACCACAATAGGCTTTCCAAGAGTTTCCCAAGTTTCTTCTATCATAATATTCACTTGTGTTTCTTCATCCAAGACACAGTTGATGTCGAAGTTGTTGGGTATGTGTTATATTCTTTGCATGTGTGTGTGTGGGCATGTCAGATTCAACAACTATGTTTGATGATACCTCGTAGTAGTGCTCTTTGCGTCATGTGCACTAGGCGGTTTCCTAGGGGGGTCCCAGGGGGGGCTAGGTATGCCCCCCTTGGTTACGCGCAGCGTTCAGGGAAATGCCCCGATTTTTTTTTTCGGCATTTTTTTGCTATTTTTAGCGGTTTTCTAAATTAATCCCAGATTAAGGGATTAGGGTTTTGGTATCTACGGAATACCTAAAAACATTGTATATATTTTATGGTGAATGGTGAAATTCAATATAATGAATGTAAGAAAGGTTTTCCCCGGTTGAGGGTTTCCGGTATAAATCTCTGTGTACTATGATAATGAGCCATTGATTAATTTATGTTTTTCTTAAGAATCTATATGCATTTCTTTATTTCACAGTTTTAAAACTTACATGTGGTATCAAATCTCTCATTTTTGGCTTCAAAGGGACGACTTTGTTGCTGAGGGTTTGGCTCGATTTTGATATATCAAGTTTATATTGGGTCTGTGATAAACCTGGGTTTGGTGGGAGCTTTCGCAGTGGTTATTCAAGTGTATAAAGAGGAATGGCGAGCTCTTCTAGAATTTAGATAGAGAAGTTCAACGGTAAAAACTTTGAGCTATGGAAGCTCAGGATGGAGGACCTTCTTGTAGACAAAGAACAATAGATCGTTGTGGATCCTGGTACCCAGCCTACTGGTACACCGTCTACTAGCACACAGGCTATTGGTACACAACCTACTAGTACACCACCTACTAGTATGTCAAAGGAAGATTGGGAGAAGTTGGACAAAAGAGCAAGGAGTACTATTCGACTATGCTTGATAGATTCGGTGTTGTTGAATGTCTCAGGAGAATCTACAACCAAGAAACTATGGGATAAGTTGGGGAATTTGTATCAATCAAAGTCCCTGGTAAACAAGTTGTTTCTTCAAAAGAAGCTATATCATCGTAGGATGGAAGATGGAGATTCTGTGATAGAACATCTAAATGCATTTAATACTCTGGTAAGTCAACTTGTCTCTATTAATATTACGATTGCAGAAGAAGATAAGTGTATTACTTTGTTATGTTCTTTGCCAAACTCTTGGGATAATCTGGTTGTAGCAATTGGTAGTACCACTCAATCTACATTGAA
>ML779794.1:641984-695114 GCA_009831015.1 Picea engelmannii
TGTTCGGATGGTAACCATGCTCAATTCATCCTGAATGTCATACCTCAACCCATTCAGGTACCTCGCCACCTTTTCGTCATCACTCTCCCGATGACCTGCTCGAATGTTGAGCCTATAAAATTCCTCGGTGTACTCCTTCACCGTCATCAACTTCTGTCTCAGGTTCTACATCCGCCTGAACAGTGTGATCTGATAGTCTCTAGGGATGAATTTCACTTTCATCTTAGCGATCATCCTGTCCCAGCTTTTGATTTTCTGTTTTCCTTTGCAGCGCCTATCCGCCTGCAACTCATCCCACCATAAGGCTGCATGTCCTTTTAATTTTGTAACAGCATGCCTTACCTTCTTGTCCTCTTCGATATCCTCGTAATCGAAGTAGGTGTCGAGTGCTCGGATCCAATCCAACAACTCTTCAGCATTTAGACTCCCCTCATAGGTGGGAATGTGCATCTTTGTCTTTGAGCTCATCCTGGCGATAGCTCTGATCAACCTCTCTGTTGATGCATCCTCTGCTGTGACCTCTTCTGCATCGTGTCCAGCTTCTTCTTCCACCTCGAAATCACTGAACTCTCCAGCACCAGCTCCACATCTCTGCGTTGTCTCCATCTCCTCAAGCCTCGCTCGGAGATCTCACATCTGTCGTTCCATCTCAGCATTTCCTGCTGGTCTGCCCCTTCTTCGCACCTCCCTGTCTTAGGGATCTGGTGATTGCCTTTCTCTCCTCGGCGGCATTATGAAATCCGCTTCTCTCTGCTACTGGAACAAAGAGAACTCTTCTCCCGCTCTGATACCACTCTAACACAAATTTGTGACCCTCACGGTCCAACCCGCTCTCACCAGGACCTCCTTCAATTTGGCCCGAAGAATCGACAGTTCTTCCAACTCCTCTCGGGAGTTCCTTTCCCACAGGTGTCTCTATCTGCAATCTCCCTTTCGCAAATCGGGAAATCGAAACTCGCGGGTTCGCGAGTTCGACGCTCACGATATCGGCCCTTCAATTTCCCGAGCCCGAACTGCGATGGTCAAAGGTCAACGCCTCCACTCGTCAGGGGTCTTCCTATCGGGATATCATTGCTCGCGATGTCAACGGCTTGGAATTCCAATCTCCAAACCCCGATGCGCCGATTGTCTGATGTGATGCCACCTGTCCTCTAGTATATCTCGTAGTCCCACGCGCCCACATCACCGTCGGGATTTTGTGGATTGTGGATCCACGATACAAGTTTCCCTTGCTGTTGGAAACCCCGAACGCCGAATCCCGATCCTTTAGGGATCCAATGCCATGCTTCCCTGCTCTGATCGACGGCTCTGAATAACTCGAGAAATCGCGACTTGCGATTTCAACGAGTCTGCACCTCGCCTTGCCAAACGCTGAATGACGAACCCCAATGGGCTTCGATCCTTCCTGCGCATACGGGTTAACTTCCCTGCAACTTCCCCACGATCCAACGATCAACATGACTTCGTGACTTTTCCTCTGCGATCCCTAGCCGTTGATCCTTTGCATTGGAGATCTCCTTGCTCCAAAACCCTTCCTGTCCGAGCCTTCACACAGATTTGTTCCCACAGCAACGGTAAAGAACTATCCCTCCTGAGCTTTGAAACTTTGACTCCTTCAAAGACTTTTACGCCCGCTTCCTATGCTCGACTTTTTCAACAACTCTCTAAGTGTTGAATTCTTCAAATCCCATGCACTCACCTGCAACAGAGATCTTCCACTCCCTTAGCTTAGAATCTCCACTGAGACTTCCAAATTCAGTCGGCACTTCCCTGCACGACTTTACCACCCCAATTCAACTTCTGGGAAAATGAGAATGAGAGATTAACTATTGAGCCTCATCAACGCACTCTATGCGGATGAATTCGACTGCACTCTATGTAGGAATCTCCTGGCTCAAACAGAGAAAGAATTGAAACTCATTCCCGTCTCTTTCACAGATTTCGAATCTACCATGAAATCACATACACAGCATATAAAACAAAGGCATAACAAGAAGCAAATATGCAACAACATAGTATCAACAATACACAGAGAATAATCACATCCATGGAATTGAATCTAAGTTTTCCTATTAATTCAATATCTGTACATGGGGATTTTGCTCCCAATTTCTCTGTTCTACTCTCTTCTTGCTCCTGAATGAATGATCCTGAATCCTATTACAATGTACAAGGGAGGGTGCCTATATTCCGTTTGCCCTCTCGAAATCTGAAACTATCAAATCTACAATAAATTCCTATCTAATAGCATTAAAAACTATTAAATGCCTCCTTATCTACCATACAATACAAGTGCGCTTCATTACATTACTCATTAATTCTTGGCGCAACAAATATCAATGTAAAATTGAAAAAAGAAGTTTGCTGGCTTGTCCAGTTGTCTTTCCCTGCTCCACGCGCTGGCTTGCTTGATAAGTGAGCGATGCTCCTGCATCAATAAAGGTAAGAATAGTGAAAAGTTCTAGATCTGAAAGTTTTGTTCTCTGTAAAAGTTAGAATAGTGGAAATTTTTGTTTCTAAAGCATGGATCTAGGTATGTTTGATAGATTATGTCCTAGCTTTAAAACTAGGGTATTAATAGATGAAAGAAGATTTGATATGAGTAGATCTGATAAGAATAGTGAAAAATATGTTATACCTATGCATAGAAAGGATAATTGGAGTAATAAGTGGATGCAGGATCCTAGGAAGAATTTTTTGCAGGTTAGCTACCATGATCCTAGTGCGTAGTATAGGAAAGGCTGGGGATCATTTAAAATAAAGAGAGGATTAACCCTCTGTTACAGTTGTAGAAGACTGAGACATCTTGATAAGGAATGCCCTAGGAGAAGACCTAGTTGTCTTTGTTGTAAAGCTATGGACCATGAAGTATTGGATTGTCCTAGAATGATTGCTAAACTTGAATAAATGAACATGAGACAAGAGAACCCTAGGGCAGATCCAGAAACTAAGATTATGGAAGAACTGTAGAAAGAATCAGAAAAAGTATTGCTACACATGAAAGAAAACCTGAATGATCATTGACATGTCAGTTTATCAGATATTTTTAAAGAAAAAGAATGCCTTGAAGCAAGAATATGAGACTTCGACATTGACTGTGTCCTAGATGAAGAAAAACATGTGAATATCATGACATAAATAACTTGGGAACTCTTAGGGAAGCCTGCTGTGACTCCTTCCTTGGGAGGAATAGGGTTATTTAAAGGAAAGCTGATAAACCTGTGTGGGAGGTTTGCTCAGATAACTATGAATGCCAATGGAACATCGACGGAAGAAAATTTCAAGATTATTAAATTTACTGAGGACATCGCCCCATTTACCATGTTACTAGGAAAACCTTGGATTGAAAGAGATCAGACCAGAAGAAAGGAAGAAGAAGAAGTTTTGGAACAGAAGAAACAAGAGTTAAAAGAATTCATGACTAGAAGGATCGCACACTTGATTGAAGAACATGAGAACAAATCGAAGATATTTAACACCAGAGACCCAGATGTTGAAGCTGCAAGAACATTAGAGGATCCACAATAGACTGAAGTACCTACTCCAGATAAAGAAGAAGTATTACCCTTGAATTCTAGGAAAGAATCTCGACAACGCTAAGTGACTATGTCAAAAGTAGATAAAAATCATGATGGAAAAAGGCATACCGAGATGAAGATCACCAAGAAGAAGGCTAGAAAGCTAAGTAAGAAGAGAGCTAAGATCGACAAGTTGCATAAGATTCCAGAGGGAACTTTGCAGATGGAAATTTTGCAAAATCTAAGCTTCGCCGGGATATCAGAACAACGACACATGGCCCTTCACCGTGGCGAAGCAATATATCCATTGGGGACATTATAACCATTCCATCGATGCTCCGAATGGATAGGAAAGACATTTATGGACAACCAATTCACCTTTAGATCGTTGGGACCGTGACATAATGGAGAGAACATAGTTAATGAAGGCTTCATACCCGTTGCAAGTGAACCGTTGCCGAGTTACCTATTTATCCCATCACGCCACACACCGAGAACACTTTTGCCAATTGAGACTTTGAGCCCACAAGACTACATCGAGTTTATACAGTGATAACCACGCTCTTCTCTCTATCTCATTACTGTGTCCGAGTTACCCCCCAAACCCAAGGTTGTTAACCCCAAGAGTGTATGTTGGACAAGTTGAGCGCTGCAGAGAATTTTTTTGAAGAAGTTTTGATCGAAATCATGACTGAAAGGGTCATGTCGATGTCTAAAAGCATACATACATTGACATCGAGAGGAATCCAAGCCTCTCCATCAACTGCTCGCAGAGCCGGACCATCCCGACCAATAGATGAAAAGAGAACCAAACATAGGGATGACTTAGCGAATGCAAAGCTCATATCGACCATACTACCCACCTATATACCAACTCTGAGTGGCGCAGTAAATAGAGACAATGTACCTAGATATTTTGAGTACGCCTTGGTCACTGTGTACCTCCCGAAGGGGATACACACATTTCGAGTAGACCAAGATAAGATTGCAGTAATGAAATTTAGTGATTTCAACCTCGGCGACTGGAAGGTCTATAAAATGCTCGCCCCACATAAGTATTTGACTATAACTAAAGGAAAAAACTCGAAGATCGTCCCTCAACAATGGACCATGGACCTTGCATAGTCCACCCTGCTTAATGCCATGAAGATTCCTCACTTCAAATGACACTAGGAGGTGAATGCATGTGTCAAACTACTACTGTCTTGTTACCATGGAGGTTATTTGTGGCCAAACCACCGTATAATAGTTGATTTGATGCTGATAAATCAAATCACAAGCCTCAGTATGAAAGGACTTGATCCTCAACACTTTTACCCTGGAAAACCATGGATCACACTCTGGCACATAAAATCAAAGATACTTATGGTGATGTCGAGAAAGGAACACGAGGCTACAAGGTATCCTTTATCCAGAGTGGCTTAGTGCACCTCACCTATCAATTGATTATAGGGAAGTAGTATGCAAGAACCAACCCACCCAAGTCACTGGTTTTGTAGTCGACCTCATAGGAAAGTGCGCGGAGGGCCTACAAATGAAATGGGCGAAGTACCTGGTGAACCAATTAGAACTCGATTGTAGAGAAGCCTAGGATCAAGGGTACACATTTTATTTCAGTTGGCTATTGATCCTGATCGCTTTTATTGCCCGGGAGATTCCAGAAGGTGAGACCTTCCCAAACATCAAGCCTTTCGAACCATTGGTCGCGAAGTTCAATACACTGTGGTACTCAAGCGATATGAATAAACAATGCCAGTCCAATGATGTTTTTTATACCTATTACAACAAGATGAAGACAACCATCCAGTCCGAGCCTCACCAGTCCGAGCCTCACATCACTTCGAATACTCTACATCGGTTCAGGCCCTTGATGAAGTTCAACGCAGATCGACATTTTATTTATATCACAACGCGCACTAACGAACACAAGCAACAAATCCAATCCTACTATAAGCTGACAGAGGAGGAATTGGAGGAGATCACTAAGGACTGGTCAACAAAGCTCCTTATTCTAGTAGACCCTACAGAGGTATCCGACATAGACAACCCAAAAACAACGCAGGGTACACCTGGACCCAATAGGACAAAGAAAACTGAAGAGGTTTAGGATTTAAATGGTGCATCCGTGAAGAATGCTTCCATCTCACTAGAGCAATGAGGTGATGGCGAAGAGTTAAGTGACAAAGAAGTCGATTAGAAGCAAGGAGATGAGGTTGATCCCCTGAAGAAGAGGAAAGGTTCACCTCTGAAACTTTCCTCTCGAAATAAAGCAAAGGCCACCATGACCAAGATGCAGACTGTCCTCACCCTAGATGACTTCGAATTTCTCATAACAGCCCTGAACGATGCTTCAATGGAAATAATCGAGAAATAAGCAACAAAGCAAGAAGAGATGTATGATCACATTGAGACTAAACTCCAAGGAGTATAACAGGCCTTACAGTCTAGCCGCGCAGTCTCCACTGTGTTGAGAGAGCCATACTTGGGAGATGAGCCAACTCAACTCCACCGCCTCGCTGATACAGTCGAAGCTCGCCTTCGACGAGCATAGGAAGAAACATCTCAAGCCACCCAGGATTTGGCACAAGTACAGGGAGTACTTGTAGAGCAGCACAGTGTTGCATAACGGGAAAATATTTCTCTCCAAGTGAAGTTTGATGAAGAAAAAGAACAACTACAACAAGAAAAGGAACAGTTGCTCGTGGAGCAACTCGAAGTAAAGAAAATGGTCAACAGAGAACTTTGCTCTGTGACAGTTGTAGAAGTAAAGGTTGAAGATCGAGTCCCACAACAAGTAGTGAAACTTGAAGAAGTCATCCAACAGCTACAACAATGCATCACAGACTTGGAACTATGCGCAGTACGCAAGACCCCACAAGATGTAAGATTCCAAAGGGAAGCAACCACTAGGAGCACAGTTGAAAGGCTCAAGGCTCTTACCATGGAAGGAAAGAAACTTACCAATTGTAGTGCCTAGACCTATGAGCAACTCATGGAGAATCCAGAATTGAAATCACTGGAGTCGTAGCTTCAAGAGGCGAAGTATCAAACTGAAAAGATACAGGCACAACTGAAGCCCCTGTCAGCTATGGAAAGGATGAAGAGCTCCCAAGAGCAGCGGACCGCCCAACAACAGATACACACTATCCAAAGTAGAGTTACGAAGGTAACTCAAAGGCTCCAACCCATGCATGATAAGGCCTATCAATTGTTTACATAAGTAGAAGGCCAAGGAGAAGATATAGAGTAGGTTTCCACTACAACTGAACAATGTCTAGAAGGGCCTATCAACGATGTAGTCATCCAAGAGCTCACATCACAAGAGGCCGTCACACATTATCAATTTGAAGCATCTCGAGCCAAGCTTAAGGTGTTCGAAGTAGAGCTAGTCAGACCAGAGTGACTCGGGACGAGTCACATGTGAGTGTTGGGGGCCTGTTGGCCCTTGACCAAGTTTTGGGAGATCCTTGGTCAAGATTGATCGATTTTGGGACTTCGACAACCTGTTGAAGAAGGAGCGCAAGTTGAAGCGATATCACGGGATCTCGGCCCTATTTTGGACCCTTTTTGGGATTTGGGATAATGTAACAGGTATGGGATGTCGGCCATGGGCCTATTTTCTAATGTATATATAGATGTCTAGGAAATGTAAGAATAGTAGTAGATAGAAGAGGATCTAAGTGATAATAGAGAAGAAGTGCATCTAGGTGATGTTGTGCTAAGTGAAAGTAAGGCTTGTAGATGCTTTGTGCAGACTGTGAGAGACTTGCAGAGCTAAGTGCAATTTGTTGTAACAGACCGTGAAGGGCTTTGTGCTGTAACGCAAGGAAGGATGATCTAGCGAGCTGCGCAGATCTCCTGTCCTTAGTGAAGTAGTGTTTTTGTGGTTCTGTGCATGTAACCCATTGAGAAGCTAATAAAGAAGAAGATTTGGTGGATGTAGCCCCAGGGTGGGGGTGAACCACGTAAATACTGTGTTATTATGCTCTGTGCGATGTTCTAAAGTGTTTATGTTTTCTATTGCTAAGTGCTTTGATTTAGATAGATAGATCTGTTTATACTTCGTGCTTATGATGAATCTAGATGCTAGATCTAACATCTGTGAACTTTCTTAGTGCTTGAATCTACGAGATCTGATCTATTTCTTATGGTAAGTGCTTATTAGACCTGGGTGAATGCTGCAATGCTCTGTTTTGTCTGCGAAGTAGATATTGGTTAGATATTGATGAAGGTTTACTGCTGAGTTCTCTGTTAAGTATCATAATCAAAGATCTGTGTCCCAACTAAGGTTGCAGACACCTGAGTCCTGCAACCACCCCTGCCTCTACCTCGGGTGAGACTTCATCTTCTTTGTAGGTGTTGCAGAAAGGGCTAGTAGTTAGGTTTTTGTTGGTGCGCTGTTGTAGCATTTGAACCTGGGTCTGCCCCTGTGCCAACATGCGGTTGAGATGATGACATGCTCTTGAATACTAAAGAAGGTTCCAGATGTGAATTCTATGGGCTTAGATATGCCATAGAAACTTTGGTATGGTTACATAGTTGTCTTGATGGATATTCTTGCTTGTTGTGTAGTGAATTCTTAAGGCATTCTTGGTATGGCTGTTGTGATGTGGTTTGTGTTGGTTGATGGAGTGAGAAACACTCTTATGATTCAATACTGATATGATAGCTATAGTATATTGGTTGCTTATATTTGATGAGTAGAATTCATATTGTATGGTTGGGGAGAATGAGTTAGTTGTTGGAGAGCTTGGATGTGTTGTAACTGATTATGGATCAGATTGAACAGTGAAATACATAAGAGAATGTGATTGAAGGTTATAGAGGATCGGAGTTCAACTTGAAGAGAAAGCCCTAAGAGCTCAGAAGTGATACGTAGGCTGTAGTACAAACAGGCTACGTACATACGCGATTTGTACTACTGGTAGGGAGCGTACATACACGTGCTGCACTATCGGCAGGTTGCGTACCTGTTGACAGATTGATATCTGTTGAGGATTGTTTCCTCATATCAGTTGGTGCTGAGTGTGTAAGCTGAGTCTTGCATTATAGAGCTGGTGCTCTTATAGAGTTGTACTCTATTTAGTTGTTTCTAAAAAACCCAAGGATTGTAGTCCGTAATAAAAAGAAAATTGTACATACATATTGTGTTCCTTGTGGTGATGATTTGTTGATGACATATTGCTGATATATGTTGCTAATATATGTTCACATGTAACTGATTATAAATGACATCAATAAGTAATGAGTAAATTGTGATTTCTAACTAATGAGTTTTGTGAAAGGGAAGTTTTGTGAAAAATATCCCTACACTGTTCACCCCCCCTCTCAGTGTAGTCGGTGTGTCCAACAATTGGCATCAGAGAGGGCCTTCACTATAAGCCTTAACAAGCTTGGAGGAGATCCATAGACACACAAATGGATGATGAAGTTCCAATCCTTGATGAGGAAAACTATTCTACTTGGAGAATAGAAATGAGAGTGCATTTGAAAGAGATGGGAGCGGGTATTTGGAAGGCAACCATTGGTGGATTAGTTTCCTTGAAGAACAAGTTAAAGTTTGTAGCTCAAAGGGAAAGAAAGAAGAATTATGCATTATCTCTCAAGACCATTCTTAGTGGAATCTCAAGCCCTATCAAAGAGAGCATGGGACAATGCACTTCTGCCAAGGATCTATGGCTAAAGCTAGAAGAGACATACCAAAGCAAGAAGGAAGATATTGAAGACAAATCCATCAAGACAAATGAAGGTAAAGAACCTCCAAAAACTCTTGGTTGCATTATTTCTAAATATGATGATGTTGGTAAAAAGGAATATCTTGAAGACATTTCAAATGAAGGCAAAGAATCATGTGATGATGTTGAAAAAAGGGAAGATCTTGATGAAATTTCAAATGAAGGTAAAAAATCTACACAAATCCTTGATTACAATAATTCAAAATGTGATGATGTTGAATTTTTCTCTACAAGTGAAGAAGAAAATCTAGAAACAGTTTGTATGGAATCAATTGATTGTTATCCTATGGAAGAAGTATAAGAAAAACTATCAGATCTTAAAGAGAAAGTTGAAAGAGGTCTATATGAATATAGGAATGACCACTATTATATAGACTGTAGCTATCTTTCAGATAACACTAAAATGTTTCTTAAGAAGAGTCAAAAGCACATCTTGAAGTTGAAGGAAATGCTCAAGGAACAAAAAGAGAGTAATAAGACTCAATTAGATGAAAAGGAAGAAGAGATCACAAAACTAAAGAATGAAAAAGAAGATAAGAAGGTAGATGATGAGATTAACAAAAGTCTTGTAATTATTGTCCATATTAAGACCTAAATTGAAGAAGCTAGAGGAACTATTGAGGAATCAAATAAATGAAAAGGAAGAGTCATGTCATAAGCTAGAAGCTGAAGTTGTTGATATTAGAAAGAAAGTAGAGAAGTCAAACAAATTATTGAATAGCTCACATATCTTGAATGATATATTGGAAAGTCAAAGATCACCAAATGATAAATTAGGTCTTGGATACAAGAGAGAAGCTACACATGTTGAAGCAAGCACCTCAAAGAAGCATGAGGTAAGTCCCTCACTCTCAAAGGATGAAGATAATGTTGCAAGTCAACCATCTACACAAGGAAAGGAAAATTTCAAAAGAACAAAGCAAGGAAGACATCAAGAAGCCATCTTTACTCCTCAAAGAATATGGACACTAAAGCAAAGGTATGAAGATATTTTTCATGGTCAATGTTATTCATGTAATGAATACGATCACAAAGCTTTGCAATGTAGATATTATGCAAAGAGAAATAATGGAAGATTTCATAACACCATAAGGTGTTGGAGATGTGATCAAGTGGGACACATTATTGTTCATTGTCACAGCATGAGATGTTACAACTGTAGTGGATTTGGCCACAAATCCCAGGATTTTTGGAACACAAGAAGAAATTCCATGATGAGGACTTCATATAGCATGACTAAAATAAGGAATGAATTAAGGAAGGGAGACATATTTGAAAATATAGAAGATCAGAGCTCAAGTTCTGAGAAGTAGGGACACCTTCAGAAGTGGGTGAAGAAGAGAACAACCAGAGAAAAATGTAAGCCTTAAGGGAGGCTCAAGTGTGTCATCTATTGAAGCATACACAGGTGACATTGGTAATAGTCGCGTACATACACAGGCTGACCTTGAATAGTTCACATACATACGCGAGATGTTTGTGCAACAAGCTGTGTATATGTGGTAAAGCCTAGGGAAAAAGGCTATGCACATGGGTTGTAGCTTGATGTGATGGTATAACTCTGTGGTGCAGGGTCTGACATAGTTTTTTGCAAGTTCTGACATTGTTTGCTGCAGGTTTCCATGTTTACATATTGGATTATGTAATGTGATGATATAAAATGAAAGGCTATCTTGGATGGGTGGCACTAACCCATGAGTATGGATTGAGGCATTTTTTGTTGAAGACCAATGTTGGTTATGAAAACGAAGTTATGATACCTTGGTTATATGATATATCTTGATGCATGCATTTGGCATTTGGTTGGACTACATCTTGGAGCATGTAGTTGGTGAGTTGATGAGGTGATCATGTTGTACATCAATGATGAGCTTGATCTATAGTTGATTGGTATGCTTCTAGTACATTGGTAGAGGCACCTACTAGCAGTTTGATTGACACATGTTTTGTGATGGTTTTGGCATACATGGATGAAGATTCATTTTGTTGTGGTATTGGTGCATGGTTGATGTACTTTCTTGGTACAAGTGGTGATACATGCTGATGTTTGGTACACTCATAGATGTTATATGTTTGGATGATAGTACTTGGCTAAAAGTACACCATTGGTATGTCTTGATTAGCATATACTTTGGTATATGACATATGGAATGATATAGTTGAGGCACTTGATGGATTGAGATACATGACTATGGCACTTGGTTCATGGTGGAGACATATCATGAGTGATATGACACCTGTTTGGCATATTGGTAGATGCACATGGTTGGCATGTTGGTAGATACACATGGTTGGTATGTTGATGAAGGCATATGATTGGTATACTATTGGCACATGTTTTGGTACATGATGTATTGTTCATTCATTAACATATCTTTTGCGTCATGATGTTTGGTATGGCATGAGTTTGATGCATGGACAGGTCCAAGGATCATCATGTGGTAGAAAGTTGTTCATATTGTCGAGAAGATAGGGGGAGACATACCCATAGGGGGAGTCATTCTTCTTTCCATGATTCTAGGAAGAGATATTTATCAGATGCATACTTGGTAAAATAGCCCTATATTTGAAGGAAGAGCACATATGCATAATTCTAGCGAGAGTGATGGTCACAGAGGGAGCATGAGCGATGTATCTTCAAAATTACATCAGAGTGAGATCCCTTGTTTAAAAGGGGAGATATTATTCAAAGGAAGATCAAAGGAATTCAGACAAAGGGAGAGATAGTCAAAGGAGGAGTAGTCCCGAGAGGAGAATGACCCTTTTCCATTGATGTCAAATGGGGAGAGATAGTCACATTGATGTGGAGAGATAGTCACATGGATGTGATTGATGACTATTGATGTAGAGAATGCCTTGTCTACATGTTTCCATCAATGATTGGTGTTGACATCAATGTTAGTATTTCCATCAATGCCAAAGGGGGAGATTGTTGAATCATGTTGTCATTGATGCCAAAGGATGATTGGTTTGATTGATGCCAAAGGATGATTGATTGATTGATGCCAAAGGATTGATGTCAAGCAATTTTTTGATGTGAAAGGATGTTTGAATGATGTCAAAGGTCAAAGGTTTGATGTATACATGTCTTATCATATTATATTGATGAAGATGGATCAATGAGTTGTCATTGATACATGATGGTGAAGATGGATCGGTTGGTATATGATGCAAAGATGAATCATTATTGTCTTATAATGACTGATAAGGTGTACACATGGATGAACTCCAAAGTGGTCCCCTTATGGTGAAAGCCCTCATGGGAAGACACTTTGTGGTTGATTTGTCCTTGAAGTATAGTTGGAGAACCCATGATTATATGTGGAATAATGAGATGAAGATCAATGAATTTGTTAGTGAAACTATCCTAGATGGATAGTTGTTGTCATGCCATTTCTGGTGGTATGTGGAATGTCACATAACTCCTCATGGTTTGAGAGTTATGGCCTTACGAAGTTGGAGGACCCTCATATGTAGGATTGAAGCCCCAAAAGGTCAAATAATTCAAAGAGCTTGCAAAGAAGAAATTATTATTTAAATGGTAAATAAAAGTGGCAAAGTCAAGGAGGAATATTTAAATGATAAATAAATTGAGAACTTTCTATTTATGGAAAGTTGTTAACTCTAAAATGAGGAAAATAGGTTATGTGACCTAAAAATGGGTTAAGTAACGTAGAAATGGGTTAAGTGACCTAGAAGTGGGTTAAGTGACCTAGACGATGCTTCTAAGGAAGCTACTTGAAGAGTATAAATAAGAGGCAAGGGTCTCTTGTGTAAGTGCATCTTTTGTGAGCATCTTGTGTGGATCTCTTATGTATCTCTTGAGCATCTATTGAACATCTATTTTGAGATAGAGGAGATCTGGAGGATCTCATGGACACATCAAAGTTTCAACAAGTCTGAGATCATGATGGAAAAAGTCTTAGAAGTTTAGAAACCCTGGTTTCTGAGGTATATGTGGGCTGCAGTAAGCCAGTGCGCGTACATATGCAGGCTGAATGAGGACAGGGCACACATAATGGATGAATTTTAGAAGATTTGTGGTTGAGCTGATGAAAGGCTCTTGAATATTGAAGCAGGTTCTAGATCTGCATTCTATGGGCTCAAATCTTCCATAGAAACTCTGGTATGGTTACATAGTTGTCTTGATGGATATTCTTGCTTGTTGTGTTGTGAATGCTTAAGGCATTCTTGGTATGTCTGTTGTGATGTGGTTTGTGTTGGTTGATGGAGTGAGCAACACTCTTATGATTCAGTACTGATACGATAGCTATAGTATACTGGTTGCTTATATTTGATGAGTAACATTCATATTGTATGGTTGGGGAGAATGAGTTAGTTGTTGGAGAGATTGGATGTGTTGTAACTGGTTATGGATCAGATTGGACAGTGAAAGACAAAAGAGAATGTGATTGAAGGTTGCAGAGGATTTGAGTTTAGCTTGAAGAGAAAACCCTATGAGATTAGAAGTGATACACAAGCTATAGTATAGACATGCCACATACGTACATGAGTTGTACTACTGGTAGGGCACGCACATATGCATGCTTCACTACCGACATGTCACGTACCTTTTGAAAGATTGATATTTGTTGAGGATTGTTGCCTCATCTCAGTTGGTGCTGAGGGTTTAAGATGAGTCTTGCATTATAGAGATGGTGCTCTTATAGAGTTGTACTCTATTCAATTGTTGCTGAAAAACCCAAGGATTGTAGTCTATAATAAAAAGAAAATTGTACATACATCTTGTGTTCCTTGTGGTGATGATTTGTTGATGACATATTGCTGATATATGTTGCTAATATATCTTCACATGTAACTGATTATAAATGACAACAATAAGTAATGAGTAAATTGTGATTTCTAACTAATGAGTTTTGTGAAAAGGAAGTTTTGGGAAAATAGCCCTACACTGTTCACCCCCCCCTCTCAGCGTAGCTGGTGTGTCCAACACAATCGATATTCCTTGAACAATAATAGGTACAGTAGTAACTCTTCCACACAAGGTTATCATCTTTCCCTTAAAAAAGCCTATCCTTCCCAACGAAGGTACCACAATAGGCTTTCCAAGAGTTTCCCAAGTTTCTTCTATCATAATATTCACTTGTGTTTCTTCATCCAAGACACAGTTGATGTCGAAGTTGTTGGGTATGTGTTATATTCTTTGCATGTGTGTGTGTGGGCATGTCAGATTCAACAACTATGTTTGATGATACCTCGTAGTAGTGCTCTTTGCGTCATGTGCACTAGGCGGTTTCCTAGGGGGGTCCCAGGGGGGGCTAGGTATGCCCCCCTTGGTTACGCGCAGCGTTCAGGGAAATGCCCCGATTTTTTTTTTCGGCATTTTTTTGCTATTTTTAGCGGTTTTCTAAATTAATCCCAGATTAAGGGATTAGGGTTTTGGTATCTACGGAATACCTAAAAACATTGTATATATTTTATGGTGAATGGTGAAATTCAATATAATGAATGTAAGAAAGGTTTTCCCCGGTTGAGGGTTTCCGGTATAAATCTCTGTGTACTATGATAATGAGCCATTGATTAATTTATGTTTTTCTTAAGAATCTATATGCATTTCTTTATTTCACAGTTTTAAAACTTACATGTGGTATCAAATCTCTCATTTTTGGCTTCAAAGGGACGACTTTGTTGCTGAGGGTTTGGCTCGATTTTGATATATCAAGTTTATATTGGGTCTGTGATAAACCTGGGTTTGGTGGGAGCTTTCGCAGTGGTTATTCAAGTGTATAAAGAGGAATGGCGAGCTCTTCTAGAATTTAGATAGAGAAGTTCAACGGTAAAAACTTTGAGCTATGGAAGCTCAGGATGGAGGACCTTCTTGTAGACAAAGAACAATAGATCGTTGTGGATCCTGGTACCCAGCCTACTGGTACACCGTCTACTAGCACACAGGCTATTGGTACACAACCTACTAGTACACCACCTACTAGTATGTCAAAGGAAGATTGGGAGAAGTTGGACAAAAGAGCAAGGAGTACTATTCGACTATGCTTGATAGATTCGGTGTTGTTGAATGTCTCAGGAGAATCTACAACCAAGAAACTATGGGATAAGTTGGGGAATTTGTATCAATCAAAGTCCCTGGTAAACAAGTTGTTTCTTCAAAAGAAGCTATATCATCGTAGGATGGAAGATGGAGATTCTGTGATAGAACATCTAAATGCATTTAATACTCTGGTAAGTCAACTTGTCTCTATTAATATTACGATTGCAGAAGAAGATAAGTGTATTACTTTGTTATGTTCTTTGCCAAACTCTTGGGATAATCTGGTTGTAGCAATTGGTAGTACCACTCAATCTACATTGAAGTATGAGGATGTAGTTTCATCCTTTTTATCTAAAGAGATGAGGTGGAAAAGCATGGATAGTCATAATATAGATGCTTTATTTGTAAGAGGTCATACCCAAGACAAGAATCCTGGTAAGCCTTCGGGGGGGAGACCTAAATCTATAGGTAGATCTAAGTCTCCAGGAAAATATTTGATGAAATGTTGGAAGTGTAGTAAAATAGGGCATTATAAGAAAGATTGCAAGTCTAAGAAGATTGAAAAACATCCACTGAAGAAGGAGGTGATGTTTACCTGGAATCTACAGGTACACATGAAGACCACGATGTATGATTTATCGACTTAGGCACGTCATACCATATGACTCCTCATAGGGAGTGGTTCTTTGAATATGAAACATATGATGGTGGTGATGTATTCCTAGGAGAGGACTTGACAACGAAAATCATGGGACGTGGAAGGGTTAAGTTGTTGCTAAAAGATGGAAGGATTAGAACTCTTCCTGGGGTTCTGCACATTCCAAAACTTGTCAGGAGCCTAATATCTGTAAGCAAGTTGGATGATGCAGGAGTGGATACTGTATTTGGAAAGAACACTTGCAAGATGGTATGAGGAGCAATGGTGTTGATGAGGGGAGTTCAGTGTGGAACTCTTTACAAGTTGTTGGGAAGCACTTATACTAATGGGTGTAATAATTCTGTTGTCCCTGAGAAGAGAAATGGAGGAGACAAGACCAATAATGTCCCATAAAAGAAGACCATGCCATGGCATCAAAGAATGGGGCATATTGGAGAAAATGGCCTTTGAACACAACATGGTAAAGGTATGGTTGAAGGTATGTCTAATTGCACTCTAGATTTTGATTTTTGTGAACATTGCATATATGGTAAACATAATCAAGTAAGATTCCCATCTGGTGTTACAAGAGAAAAGGGGATCTTAGAGTTGATACACAATGATGTGTTTGGATCTATTCCTATTCCATCCCTAGGTAAATCTATGTATTATGTTTCATTCATAGATGATTTCTCAAGGAACAAATGGATTTATTTTCTTAGAAAGAAGTCTGAGGTATTTGATAAATTTAAAGAGTTTAAGGCTCTAACAGAAAATCAGACAGAGAAGAAAACAAAGGTATTGAGAACAAATAATGGTGGAGAATTCTGCGGAAATGAACTCGAAGAGTCCTGTAAGAAGTGTGGTATAGCAGGGCATAAGAATAATCCATACACTCCTCAGCAGAATGGAGTTGCAGAAAGGATGAACAAGAAACTGATGGAAAAAGCAAGGAGCATTCTCAACGGTGCCGAGTTAGGACAAGAATTCTGGGTAGAGGCAGTTGGTACAACATGTTACCTGGTTAATCAATCACCTTCATCAACATTGGATGATAAAAATCCACATGAGGTATGGACTAGAAATAAACCCTCTCTTCAACATCTTAGAGTGTTTGGTTGTGATGCTTATGTACATGTTCCAAAGGAAAATAGGAGTAAGTTGGATAAAAAGGCTGAAGTGTATCTTTATTGGTTATAAAGATGTTGTGAAAGGTTATAAGCTTTGGAACCCAGAAACCAAGAATACTGTTTACAGTCGAGATGTTTTTTTCAGAGAGGTAAAATATGTTTCCAAATAGGAGTTCTTACCAAGGCTAGAAGAACCTGAGAAAATAGAGCTAGAGTTGGTTGATGAAAAATATGAATCATCTGAAGAAGATGAAGCAACGGAACAAGAAGAAGAACCTCATACCCCAATATTAAGTAGATCAGTGAGATAAAGAAGGAAACCATAAAGGTATAGTCCACCTGATTTTCGTTCGAATTTTTCTTTATCTATTACTGATGATGATCCCAGAACTGCTAGAGAAGCAGTGGATTCAAAGGATAGTAAACTATGGAAGAAGGCCATGGTTGAAGAAATGGATGCCTTGGATAAGCATGAGGCATGGCATATAGTTGAGTTTCCAGCTGGAAGAAAATCTGTTGGTAGAAAACGATTGTTTAAGAAGAAGTTTAATGCAGAAGGAAAAGTGGAGAAATACAAAGTTCGGTTAGTAGAAAAAGGTTATTCCTAGGTAGAGGGAATTGACTTTGGTGAGATTTTGTCTCCTGTTGCTAAGTTAACTTCTATTAGATTTATTTTATCTATTGATGCTGCTTTTGATCTTGAAGTGGAACATATGGATCTGAAGACAACATTCCTACATGGGGATCTGGAAGAAGAAATCTACATGAAGAAGCTAGAAGGCTTTGTAGTGAAGGGAAAGAAAGAGCTAGTTTGTAAACTAAAGAAGTCACTATATGGCCTGAAGCAATCACCTAGGACGTGGTACCAAAATTTTGACACATACATCCTTGGATTATGATTTGTAAGAAGCAGGGCTGATCATTGTGTATATTCCAAGCAGGTTGGTAATCACTTCATTTATGTAATGTTGTATGTTGATGACATGTTATTGGTAGAAAATAACATGGATGTTATCAAGGAGGTGAAATCACATCTATCCTCCAAATTTGACATGAAGGATCTCGGTGCTGCTAACTTCATTCCGGGAATGGAGATTAAAAGATATCATGCAAACATGAAACTCTAGTTGAATCAGAGAAGATATGTTGAGATGATATTGCAGAGGTTTAATATGCATGGAAGTAAACTGTTCAAGGTTCCTATTCCTATAGTTGTAAATTTGTCTGCAGATTAACATAGGAAGAAGAAGAGGACATGTCCCATGTTCCGTATGCCAATGCAGTTGGCAGTTTGATGTATGCAATGGTTTGTACTAGACTGGACATTGCACATGCAATGGGAGTTTTGAGCAGGTATATGTCAAAACCAGGGAAGGAGCATTAGACAACAGTAAAGAGGGTCTTTAGGTATCTTCGTGGCACTATCAGTTATGCATTGTTCTACCAAGAAAGACTAGGATTGGACAAAGTGGTGGAAACACATGGCTTTGTTGATGCAGACTGGGCTGGAGATCTGGATCACAAAAGATATACAAGTGGGGTATGTGTTTAACCTATTTGGAGGAGAAATCAGTTGGATGAGCAAAAGACAGGTTGTAGTGGCACTCTCAACTATAGAAGATGAATACATGGCAGCCACTCATGCAAGTAAGGAAGCAATATGGTTATAGAGATTGTGTTCAGGTATTGGGTTGGTACAACAAGCAGTGAGATTAGATTGTGACAGTAAGAGTGCAATCTTCCTGGAAAATAACCCAGCTTATCATTCGAAGAAAAAGCATATTGATGTTCAGTATCACTTTGTGAGAGACATGGTTGAGGAAAAGAAGGTGTTACTGGAAAAGGTTGACACTTTGAAGAATGTTGCAGATTCATTGACAATGTCTGTGAGCATAGAAAAATTATCGTGATGTAGAGTAACAATGGGCATTGCTTCCCTAGATTGTTGACTATATATGATCCTATGGACCCCTGGATGCAAAGAAAACAACAAGTGGGAGAATGTTGGGTATGTGTTATATTCTTTGCATGTGTGTGTGTGGGTGCGTCGTATGATCCCTCTAGTAGTGGTATTTGTGTCATGTGCGCTGAGCACTTCCTAGGGGGGTCGCAGGGGGGGCCATGTATGCCCCCCCTAGTTACACGCGGGTTTTGCTATTTTTAGTGGATTTTTCTATTTTTAGTTTTTTCTAAATTAATCCCGGATTAAGGGATTAGGGTTTTGGTATCTACGAAATACCTAAAAACATTGTATATATTGTATGGTGAATGGTGAAATTTGATATAGTGAATATAAGAAAGGTTTTCCCTGGTTGAGGGTTTCCGGTATAAATATTTGTGTACTATGAGAATGAGCCATTGATTAATTTCTATTTTGCTTAATAATCTATATGCATTTATTTACTTCACAGGTTCAAAACTTACATAAGTCTTCTATTCTTTCACTTATGCACTATTTTTATTTCAGGATTTTTGGTAAACTGACATTTTTATGAACATCCATCGTTTCTTTCAACTGTGATAATGTATTCTGACTGGCCTCTTCTCTTTATGAATTTCTAACATGATCTCAGTCTCTTGAAAATTTTCATAGTTTTCTTGTCTTACATTCATCCCTTCAACTTTAACAATAATCCTTGGACAATCCTCAACTTCATGACCAATAACCTTACAACAAAGACAAATAGGGCCTACCTTAGGACATTCCTTAGTAAGATGTCCTGACCTTTTGTAGTTATAACACGATGTCAATACCCTTTTTCTTTTAAATTTTCCCCAACCTTTTCTGTACTACGCACTTCCCCTAGGATCATAGTGTTGGACCCGCAATCTGCAAAAATTCTTTCTAGGTTCCTGCATCCACTTATTAGTCCAAAACCTATTTCTATGCATAGGAATACCATATCTTTCTTCATTAAATTTACTCAAATCAAATCTTTCTTTCAACGATGCCCTAGCCTTCAAACTTGGACAAATCTATTAAACATACTCAAATTCATGCTTTCGAAATTTTTTTTTTCACTTATCTTTCTCTTTCCAAAGCACAAAGCTTTACCTCTTTTAGGATCTTACCTCTTTTCTCTAGATCATATTACTCTCTAGGCACAAAGATTCACAAGTCAAGTAGAATACTGCGCACTTCAACAACAGATATACACACATAGTTTCTCTTTTTATTTACTTCAGTTCCCAACAATCACAATTTCAGGTTCTGACAATGGAACCATTTGTTGGTACAGGGGAAGACCCAGGTTTCGATGCTTAACAGTGCACCAAAAAAACCCCAACTAACTATCCTTTCTGCAACACTTGCAAAGTAGGCGAAGTCTCACTCGAGGTAGAAGAAGGGGGGGTTATAGGACACAAGTGTCTGTAACTAGGCTGGGACACAAATCTGTGATAAAACACTTCACAACGTATTCTGTTAACGCTTAGAAGGTGACATGCATTAGTTTCTTAACATCAAAGAGTATAAGCAAAGATAGATCGACACAGTAATAATGAATGATTATATACCCTGAGCACTTAGCACTTAAAATTATAGGTTAGATCTAGCATTCATTTACCCTTAACACAAGTAAATCACTTAAGCCACAAAAGAACTATCTATTACACAACATAATCAAAGCACTAAGAAGACTTATGGAAAAAATAACATAGCACAAAGCAAACCATAAGACAATAGATATACGTGGTTCACCCCGGGATGGGGCTACGTCCACCAATCGCTTCTCCTCTTTATTATTCGTCAAAATATTACATTCATTCACTCCTGTGCACTAAGCCACAGAGTTGAGCTTCACACCAGACAAGAGATATGCGCACTAAGCACCAGATCATGCTTCCAAAACTAGGTCAAATGCACATAGCTAGATCACAACATTTGCACCTTCTACAAAATCATAGTCCCACACATACATGCCTTTGCACAAACCACTCTGTTCACACATAACTACATTCACTTCGCTAGCTTTCCTACTTCTACAATACATTCTCCTTTATTTATATTTTACAGACCCTTACAATAAGGGATAATCATGGGAAAACCCCATAGAATGACATCCCATTAACCCATTATAAAAAACCTAGAGGACCCTTTACTGGGTCCACATAACCTTCAAAACCAATGAGATCCATGATCTCAGCTCCACCCTGGTGCTCCTTCTTCGACCAACGTGTCGAAGTCCAAAAGTGGGCTAAATCTGACCAAAGTTTCCTCAAAACTTGGTCGAGGGCCAACAATTGCGCACCACCTGGGTTCAATGAGTCTGTCTTAATGATTCCATTGGCGAAATCTGCTACTATATGGCTCAAAATGTTCACCCTGACCAATTCTGAACTGGGTTGGGAGGGTTTCCTTGGATCTGATCCAAAACTCCCTCTGGAACCCCAAATGTCCCTCCTCAAGAGCTGTGCACTATCTAGCTGTCTGTTGCACTCTAAAAGATTCCACTTTCAAAATCTGATGACTAGTGGCTCAAAATATGTGCTCTGGAAAGTAATCAACTGGGTCAGAAGAAATCTGCAAGATAATCTATGGCCTTGTGCAACTACAACAAACCCTCTCTAACCCTTGTGCCCTCACTTGTTGAGTTGTGCAAACACTGCAAATAGGATACTCCTGAATAGAATAGTGAAATACTTGGATGGTATCTCCAATAGGCTTGGGTGTGTCTCTCAACACTCAAACTGATCAATGGTGGTGGTTTCCTCCATAAATCCACAAAACAACAGAAGGTCAATTCTCCTGCTCCTCTGGAAACTCTCTCAACATCAAATCATAACATAATTATGAATTAGGTTGCTTTAACCTTCCTTTATAGCTTCCCGAAACCCTATTTCATTGTTGACCTTTTCCCTCCAAGTGACTTTTACTATATTTTATTATTCTTTGATTAAATCACTTAATTAATTAATTAATTTACCATTTTACCTCTAAAAAGTGATTTATACATCCTTATGGATTCTCCGACCACTGAAAGTCACTTCTCATCATCTTATCCTATAATGATCTTCCTTCCGATTCCGATGAGATATTACACTAAGAGGTTTCTCCAAGTAATATGCCCATTATGACCTTCTTAGTGAATTTAATTAAGATATGACCCATAATACCTCAAAATTGTGGAAATCGTTGGAATGCAATGAAACCAAAGACAACCTATGTGGAATGGATCATGATGATGAACAATGCAATTTGAGCCCAACAAAATCCATCAATATCTCATGAAATATCTATCACCCCTATCTAGCTACTCTGGTAGGAATAACACTATGTAATGTAATAATGTCCAAAAATGGGGACATTATAGTCCTCCCTGCTGGAATATTTCTTTTCCTCGATCAATAACTAAATCAATTTGCATATGATATCAGGGTCCCATATCCACCCGTGTGACATAAAGTTTACTCCCTTCAATATGGAACCTCTCCAAGTGCTCACCACGCATGACTCCCAAATGCTTCTGATGAGTAGAATGATCAATGGCCAAAGAATCTCATTCAACTCCCCAAGCAACCACTCTACTTGAAATTCAACTCCATCAAACATTGAACTACCAAGCACTCCAATCCCTGGATCCCATATCAATATGTGAACTACAATGCCCTATGAAGTATAGTTCTATAACATATCAACACCATGAGTCTCCTACAAATAACACACGACCTCAACCCAAAAGGAGTCTATCCTACCAAACCATACCAAACCCAACACGACCCCCACCGACTGAACATGTTGCTGCCATAGCGAGGTACTACAATACCTCAATGAATCACCAGTCATTGACATGCTCTCCCCAATACTGAAACTCAATGGAAACTCAAAGTGACTTCCCCTTGCAATGGTACGCTCGTCTTCATTAGTCAATGAAATGCTCAACCTTTTAATCCCAGGGTTCCATGCCATACATGGACCATCATGATGATGCTGATCTACTCTGATCATGACTGTCTTCTCAAAGTATCCATACTAGATCCTCCACTTCTGGATCATCATAAGATGAAAAAAACTATTGACCAAATGGACTCCCAGATCCCATGTAAAATAAGTTCATCACCTCCAATCCCCACTAAATACTGATGTGCCCTACTGGTAATTGTTAAAATCCCTCCATCCTCATCCCAACAAGAGTCTAAATATGTATCAACCTCTGAGGTATCCTCTGTCCCATGGCCTAATATACTCTCTATCACGCCCGGGGCCTCAACTGTTTGTCCTTGATGATCCACCTCTATCCTACTGTATGCAATTAAGACTCTCTTGTGAGGTGGTCTCAGCCTACCAAATCTCCATGTCCCCTGCCACTGTCTATGTCTTCCTATGTTGTTGTCAACGATGAAAGTATCGGGAAAGGATATCATAAATATATGCAACCAACTGCAAGAATGGAAAGTATCATATTCTTTGGTCAATCCCATGCACTTGACCAAAATCTCTTCCACTGACACCCATGGTAAATAGTCGCCTGTACTCATCACTGAACACCAACTATCGGGTACAAATGTAGGTATCTCCAAAAAATATGAGTCAATGATTCTCCATCCACCATCACTCATGAAACTGATGCTATGGTGAAGGTGATCTCCCATATTTGTGTACTACTGCAAGGGAGAAGAATCTCCATGCTTTACGAAGTACATATCCTCCCTACAATCCACTGTGTCCCCTTGAATCCCACTATACACCTCCATATGTGTTATCACATGAACTTGTCAAAGTCTTGCGGGTTGTGATTTCTACCTAAGTCTGTATCCTTTCCCTGTCTCTCTCCTTTTCACAGGCCATATATTGAGATTTCCCCTTCAACTGTTAAAGTCATTTTTTGTTTTCTCCTTTTTGTTCGAGCGCACTGATTCCCCTTGATGTATTACCCGAATGAATTCTTGTCCCTAAATATCTCTATTTTTCTCTAAGGATGAACGCTCGTCTCCTTTGTTTTAGTCACCGCTCTCTCTATTTTACCCAACCCACAACAGGTCATCCAAGTCCTTGTTCACTCAAGCCGCAACCATGGACACCAGGTGCAACTTTCATGGCAGTCCATTTAGAGCTTAAAGCACAAGCAACATACAGGTTAAATTTTGTCAGCAATAGATTTTCTAGGAACATTCTATATTAGCGGCCCCCGGGATTCGAGATTTCAAAATTGCACGAAGTATAGAGCCATGAAAAGAGATGAAGACCGAAGTGAACATGAGCCATTGATATTAAAGGGGGCCAGGTGGTAGTTGATCCAAGCATTCAGGGAAATGGGCTTCGAGAGTTTCAAAGTGAGAAGTGCATAAAAATTCCAAAGAGACAGAGACCGAACTCACGAAGCAGTCATGGACCATTGATCTCAAAATCAATAGGGAGCCATTGATCTTAGAGACAGTGCCCCCCAAATTACTGAAAGACCGAAGTGTTTGAACTCCCAAAACCCAAAATTAGTGTGGGTCGTCCGATCCAGCGAGATGCGTGGCACCAGATCCGAAATGCAGAGAAAGCCATTTCGGGAAAACTGAAGTGAGGAATGCACAAATTTCCCGAGTCCCAAAATGTCGAAGTCCCAAAGTGTCGATATTTATCTGGGCCATTCGATTCAAAGGGACACGTGGCACCGGATCTGAGAAATCATAGTTTCCTGAATCAGAGGTTTTATCATGTAGCACGACGCAAGTATGCGAAGTGTGAAATCACGAAGCGCCTGGGAGTTGGGCCCATGATCATAGCCCATGGTCATATGGAAAGAAGGGCCATAAAGAAGGGTAAATGCCATTGAGCGGCTGGTGACTAGGGTTTTCAAGGAAGAAAATTGTGGCTGTCAAATTCAAAACAAGTTCGACTGTAGATCTGGATAGGCCATTTTGCAAGTTTGAGCATCGAGATATTTGGAATCAAGTGGAGTGAAGACTCCCAAAATGCGAAATATAGAAATTTCATATGGGATAAGCATGAGGTCATGGCCCCAGGTCATGTTTAAAAATGAGCCAAAGGAAAAGGTGCTAATTTCCGAGCCCCAGAGCACCAAGACACGTGGCATCCACTTAGCGTTGACAAGTGGCACTCTTTTCAAGAATTCTTAGACATGCCTCTAGGCTATTTTTGAGTGACACCTGTCACCTCTCCATCCATGACACATCAACATGGTGACGTCAGGCCTCCACGTCAGATCATCGTCCGAGAGGTGTTATTGTGCCAAAGATCTCAAATCGTGACCAGATCAATGACCACAGTCTATTACGGGGCACAACGTGTTCGATCGATAATTTTCTTAAGTGGTCCTGCAATGGAAACCATGGTATGGAGAATGTGTTGCATGGTAAAAGGAGATGGATTACGGGCCCAAAAGTGGTCTGATCCCAAACCACTTTGAGCAGCCCCGCAATCACGTGCTCATACAGTGTCCTATCTGAGAGCACCACATGGTTGTGCCCCTGAGCATTAAGTCTCATTCAATCTCTGAGGAAAGGCAGTTAATGGAAGGTAGGTTTGGTGTTTGAAACCTTGACTCACCTCATAAATGGAGGGCATGGAAAGTCCGGTCATGAATACTGAACCATCAGCCCGTGGTACCCCTACGAGAAGTTTTCCCTACATACCCATGCTGATTTAAGCTCGCATCTAACAGAGAGATGCACGTTCAGTCTGAAAAAAGAAGTTCTCAACACAAAGCGTTGATTGTAGTGATAAGATCACACTCCTGATAGTCGGGGACTGTTCTGAGTATAAAGAGATAGTTTTAATATTTTGTTATGGTCGTCAAATGGTTGAGCAGAGCTCCCTATTTTGTAATGTTTTGATGCCAGAACTATTCTATGGTTATGTATAAGATTTGAGACTTTCAGATTAATAGAAGTCAACCTCTTTCATATCTCTGTAAAAAACTGTTCTAAAACACTCGAGCATGGAGGATCCAGTCGAGGGTTGTTATGTTGTTGTAATGTAGCTTTGATTGCAGTGGTATCATGACCAGTTTTAGTCATATTCCTTGTGATATTTTTCCCTCTTGCATTGAATGGCTCGGGCATGGAGGATCCATTCAAGTTGTTGTAGCTGCATGGTGATGTAGGTTTGATCATTGTGTGTTGTGTCTGTGTTGTTTGGACATATTTCAGTGTCTGAAACTTGAACTTAAGAGTGATATTGAGTCTGATTTTTTCTTCTCCAAGCTGCTTGAAGGCCTGATGCCCATAGCAGTCTTGTCCACCTTTCTTAGTAAGTCTTCCCTCTTCTCACACTTAAACTCAAATCACTAACCGAATTTAGTTGTGACCCTCACTTCCCTGTGCATTTCTTGTCCAGTTCTGTGTTGAACATCATTCATATATTGAGTTTTTTCCATTGAACTCCACTCATATAAACCAAACATCCACCAAAAACTATGATGGGCACTGGGATCATCCTCCTGCAATATGAGGGTGACTATCAGTGCTAACATTCATGGCCTCATTGTCAAGGAATGAATTGAAGACATTTCCCTGGGATAGAACGAAAAATAAGTTCTGATTCTAAAGGTGCATTAGATATCAGTACCATTGAATATTGAAACTTGCACCTGGCGTTGGCTCCTAAAAGCAGACACATGAGGTCTACTCCGCAACTGCCTCTAGCTACACCTGAAGTTGACCCAGAGAACATTATCAAGAAAGGAAAGCTTTCTCGAGAAGGATTTAGCTATTGTCCCAGATGAAATCTCCCTGGGAGAATGATAATGACCATATCTAGTCTTTGATGGTGAACAAAGACCATACACTTTCAGATTGCATATCATTCACATGGCCACTCCATGTTTAAAGAATCCAGTGGAGACTCCTTAGTTTTAAGAAGTCATATTTTCAGATGGAAGCCATCTTGGTTTGGAGGTTCGCTCCTTTTAATTTCTTTGTTGTTCCTGGTTTCCCAAGTGTTGTTCATACTATAGAAGAGTGGGGTGATTTTTTTCCCATATTTAGAGAACATAGAGATGACAACCTGACCGAGCATCTACCCGAGTTTCATGAACTCATGCATCAATGGGAGATACATCACGAGGATGTATTATTGAAGATGTTCATGTTATCATTAGTGAGAGATGATTGTAAGTGGTATCACTCCTTGCCCCCTACTAGCATCTCCTCCTTGGAGGAGTTTCATGCAACTTTCAATAAGCATTGTCAAAAATATTATTCCTCTGAGTTAATTTTTCATAACTATTGTGAGGAGTATAGAGATGGTGTTTAGGACATAGTTCGTTCTTGCAAAATCTGTGAGGATGAGAGACATCCCCTGGAGGAGCTGATGGAATTTATACAATCACTTTATGAAAGTATAGAGGAATTGAAGGTAGATTTTTCTCGTTGATCTTACGAAGAAAATGCAGAGAGTATTCCGGTCCTGGAAACAAAGGTTCTTTACAACCCTGCTTATGATGAAAAAGTGATGTTGGATACTGACCAAGTACAAATGAATTTTGATGGATATCCCAATGAACATGACAAAGAGTAGAGCTTCTCCATGGTTCCTGTTTATGGTGATTGTGAATCTGATCCTGGGGAGAGCCATGAAGGAGAAAAAGGGGATCCACATCTCTCGACTATCTTGGCTTTGATATTTCCCCCTTTCAATTTCTCATCCATAGTGGGTTGTCCACATCCAGTGCCAGATAGAGATGAATGGGATGACTATCTTCCAATATTCAGAGGAAGCAAGCATGACGATCCCGATAAGCACTTATTCAATTTTCATAAATGCATGCTTCAGCATGACTTTGTTCACGAGGATGTCTTGATCAAGATGTTCAAATTTTATTTGGAGGGTGATGCTCGTGACTGGTGTAAATATCTCCTTGTTGCTAGTATCCATTCTTTGAAGGATTTTCACGATGCTTTCAATGAATATTACGAGAAGAGTTACCCGTCTCATCTTATTTTGGGTAACTATTGTAAGAATTTTGCATTCTACATCCAATAGATGATATAGTCTTTCTCGTGTGATGAGTCTGGTGAATATCTAATTAAAATAGAAAGTAGGGACAAAAGCGAGTATTTTGTAGTTGTGGATGGAATATTTTCTCTTTCTATTTCCAAAGAATAAGGCCTTCCAGATATGATTTATCATAGCATTGATGATTGCATAGCCATAGATGCATTATTTTCTTCCCCTGGTACACCTGTTGTCTCAAATTTAAAAGAATAGATGGTTGTGGAGGAGGATTCTTCTCTTTTCCTTCAAGAGGTTCCCCATGATGTATTTTCACTTGGGATTGAAGAGAAGAATCCAGAGGTTTCTCATTTTCCTGTGCAAAACAAAAGAGTTGTGCACTCACCTATATTTGATGAGTATTTAGATGAAGAAGAGAAGATCCCTACATCACATTTTGTTGACTTGGGAAGCAGCTAGCCTGTGTGTGACGACTATGAATCGGATTCTGATGTGGAAATCAACCATCCTGGGTTTGCAAATGACATTCAACAACATGTTAAAGAGAAGCATCCAGTCACTGATATACACGAAGAGATCCCTTTCCCTCATCTAGCAGATGTTATCAGAGTAGACAAAGAAAAAGTGGATGAACAACCTGCATCAACCTTTCACTCACCTATGCTTGCCACAAACATTCAGCCATAGGTGAGCAATCGTAAGATAGAGCATGTTTTCTATTACTAGCCCAGTAGGTTTTGTCACATATTTTATGACCCTGTAGGGTAGTACATGGAGTGGCATTTTTCCCAAGTATTGAATCCTCCAAACTTTATCTTGCCTTCAACACTAGGAGGAGAACTAAAAAATGTAATCAATTTGTTGTCACAGTTTCATTATCTTTTATTGATCAGTGATAGAGTAAATGATTTTTCATTTACGAGGTTACTTGAATAGGTCTGGTGGAAGTCCACTTTCACCTAGCACTTTGTAAAAATCAGTTAATCTAGGAGTGTACATAAATAATCTCCTTCTGGAGCCCATGTGTTTGTTTTCGTTTCTAGTAGAGTAGTGTACATATAACCCTGTTTTATTCAACACAAGTTTTGAGCTAGACTCCATAGCCCAACAACTAAGGCACTAGAACTGCGCGGTCTTGGCAGCTCGCAGGGAGCATGCCATCCCTTGTGGAGCCAAATGTTATCACATGAACTTGTTAGAGTCTTGTGGGTTGTGGTTTCTACCCAAGTCTGTATCCTTTCCCTGTCTCTCTCCTTTTCACAGGATATATATTGAGTTTTCCCCTTCAACTGTTAAAGTTGTTTTTTGTTTGCCCCTTTTTGTTTGAGCGCCCTGATTCCCCTTGATGTTTTACCTAAAGGAATTCTTGGCCCTAAATATCTCTCTTTTTCTCTAAGGATGAACACTCGTCTCCTTTGTTTCAGTCACCGTTCTCTGCATTTTCCCCAACCCACAACAGGTCATCCAATTCCTTGTTCACTCAGCCCAACGCCATGGACACTAGGCTCAAATTTCATGGTAGTCCATTTCGGGCATGAAGCGCAAGCAATAGACAGGTTAAATTTTGTCAACGACGAAGTTTCCAGAAGCATTCTAGATTAGTGACCCCTGGGTATTCGGGATTTCAAAATTGCACGAAGTATAGCACCATGAAAAGAGCCGAAGCCCGAAGCGAACATGAGTCGCTGATCTTAAAGGGGGATAGGTGGCAACTGATCCAAGCGTTCGTGGAAATGGGCTTCGAGAGTTTCGAAGTGAGAAGTGCATAAAAATTCCGAAGATCTGAAGTCTGAACTCCCGAAGAAGTCATGGACCATTGATCTAAAAATCAACAGGGATCCGTTGATATTAGCGGTAGTGCCCCCCAAAGTCTTGAAGGCCCGAAGCGTCTGAACTCTCGAAACCCAAAATCAGCGTGGGTCGTCCAATCTAGCAAGACGCGTGGCACCAAATCTGAACTGCGGAGAAAGTCATTTCACGAAAACTGAAGTGAGGAATGCACAAATTTACCTAGTCCCGAAATTTCAAAGACCCGAAGTGTCGATATTTATCTGGGCCATCCGATTCAAAGGGACACGTGGCACCAGATCCAAGAAATTACGGTTTCACGAATCAAAGGTCTTAGCATGGAGCAAGATGCAAGTATGAATAGTGCGAAATCACGAAGCACCCAGGGGTTGGGTCCATGATCATAGCCCATGGTCATATGGAAAGCCAGGCCATAAAGAAGGGTAAGCACCATTGAGCAACTAGCGACTGGGGTTTTCGAGGAAGAAAATCGTGGCCGTCAAATTCAAAACAAGTCCGACTGTAGATCTAGATAGGCCATTTCACAAGTTTGAGCATTGCGATATTTGGAATCAAGTGGAGTGAAGACTCCTGAAACGTGAAATCCTGAAATTTCATATGGGATAAGCATGAGGTCATGGCCCCAGGTCACATTTAAAAAGGAGCTAAAGGAAAAGGAGCTAGTGCCTGAGCCCCAAAGCGCCAAGATGCGTGGCATCTGCTTAGCACAGCCACGTGGCACTCTTTTCAAGCATTCTCAGACATGCCTCTAGCCTTCTTTTGAGTGACACCTGTCACCTCTCTGTCTATGACACATCAGCATGGTGACATCAGGCCTCCACGTCAGATCATCCTCTGGGAGGTGTTATTGTCCAGCACCAAATATCTCATATCATGACCAGATCAATGACCACAGTCTATTGTGAGGACACAATGTGCTTGGCCGATAATTTTATTAAGTGGTCCCGCAATGCAAACCATGGTATGAGGAATGTGCTGCGTGGCGAAAGGAGATGGATTGTGGGCCCAAAAGTAGTCTGAGCCCAAACAATTTTGAGCGGTCCCACAATCACGTGCTCATACAATGTCCTATCCGAGAGCACCATGTGGCTGTGCCCCTTAGTATTAAGTCTCGTTCAATCTTCGAAGAAAGCTAGTTAATGGAAGGTAGGTTTGGTGGTTGAAACCTTGGCTCACCTCATAAATGGAAGGCATGGAAAGTCCAGTTGTGAAGACTGAACCGTCAGCTCATGGTACCCCTGTGAGTAGTTTGCCTACAAACCCATTCTGATTTAAGGTCACGTCTGAGAAAGAGACGCACGTTCAGTTTGACAGAAGAAGTCGCCGATGCAAATCTTTGATTGTAGTGATCAGATCACACTCCTAATAGTCGGGGATTGTTCTGAGTATAAAGAGATAGTTTTAATATTTTGTTATGGTCGTCAAATGGTTGAGTAGAGATCCCTATTTTGTAATGTTTTGATGCCATAACTATTCTCTGGTTATGTATAACATTTGAGACTTTCAGATTTATAGAAGTCATCCTCTTTTCATCTCTTTGTAAAAAACTGTGCTAAAACACTGGGGCATGGAGGATTCAGTCGAGGGTTGTTATGTTTTTGTAATGTAGGTTTGATTGTAGCGGTATCGTGACTAGTTTTAGTTAGATTCCTTGTGATATTTTTCCCTCTTACATTTAATGGCTTGGGCATGGAGGATCCAGTCGAGTTGTTGTAGCTACATGGTGATGTAGGTTTGATCATTGTGCTGTTGTGACTGTGTCATTTGGACATATTTCAGTGTCTGAAACTTAAACTTAAGAGTGATCTTGAGTCTAATTTTTTCTTTTCCAAGCTGCTTGAAGGCCCGATGCTCATAGAAGTCTTTTCCACCTTTCTTACTAATTCTTCCCTCTGCTCACACTTAAAATCAATTCACTGACTGAAGTTAGTTGTGGCCCTAACTTGCCTATGCATTTCTTGTCTAGTTTTGTGTTGAACATCATTCATATATTGAGTTTTTTCCATTGAAATCCACTCATATAAACCAAACATCCACCAAAAACTCTAATGGGTACTAGGCTCATCCTCCTGCAATCTAAGGGTGACTCTCCGTGCTAATAGTATGTATATGTGAACAACCACTCATCAATGTATGCCCCTGCATACTCATGTGGTCTCCTGTATATACCTTCAACATCATGGATCCTAGGTGTACTACTGGGTCATCCTCTATCCACTGGTGCTCCTCCACCAAACCGCCAATATCCTCTAACAATGTAACTGAAGGATATATATGACTCTCTGCTGAGATAGATAGAGTGGATCTCTAACTAGTTTCCTTAAGGAGATCCTCTAATCTGGACTCTAATTCTTGAAGGGTTGTCTATGTGCTTCCTAGGAATAATCGCGTTCTCACCAACTCATGAGTGAGGCGGTCCACCTCAACCTCCTTCTCCCTCAGTGCCTTGTGATACATCTCGCCAACCTCCAATAGGTAATCTCTATGCATCAATAATTGCTGGTAGTCAGCCCTCATCACAGTCACTCTCTCCCTAAGTGTATAAAAATTATCAATGGAAAATTCCGCATTTGAACTATCATGTTCTATTGATGCCCTCCAACAATAATCTTCCACCAATGCATGTGTATCATCAATGCATCTAGTGGCTGCCATGATCATGTCCTCACTAACTCTTAATTGTCTTGTCGAGTGTCATGACTCTTGATCACAATCCTGTTGGGGTGCTACCACATGCCTCTCACTTCTAGTGTCAACAATGGAATCCCCAACAACACACTCCTCATAAGATAAGGTATTGAATTTCCCAATGTCCACTATGCTATTGAGTCCTCCTGTATGCCACTGCATGCCATCACCAACTACAACCCCCATTTGAATTGCAATGTATCTTGTGTGGGCAGAGATATACTCATGTGCACTCACAGTACTAATATCATATGTGCCTGGATCCCATACATATGTGTCCAGACATGTGCTATGGTAATATCGACCAATAAGGAACACATCATCATCACTGTAGATCAATCCTGGGAGTAAGTGTCTCAACAAGTTGTCGGTATCCACAACCTGGTCCATCAATGGAATCTCCAAGAGTGGTGACTCACTCTCCTCATACTAATAGGTATGTGTAAGGTCAACTAACTCTAATCCATACCTCTTCTCCTAGGTCTTCATATCCATATGTCCCTTGTGTACAATCCTCAAACAAGGCTCCTCTACCATATCAATAATGCCACTGATATCCTCACGTGTCATGGCTACTATAAGTGACTGAGAAGATGAAAAATGTGGCTCGCTCATCATAGGAATCTCATGATCCTCCATACATGACTTCCTCAAAGCCATGTCTACACCCACAAGTAGGTCATCCAACCTCCTAATCTCATCATGTCTAAGCGCCAACACATATGAATCCTTACAAGTGTCACCACTATGCCGAAGTGTCGAATCCTCAACATTTCCTGATGGGGAAGATGAAGGATATGCCCTATCATCCTATCCATCTAACTTCCCCTCAGATGCACAAGAGTCATTAGCCTCATCAAAATTCTCTAAATAGGAATCTATGGTTGCATTCTCATGCATCTCATCATCCTCACTGTCATAGTGCACCTAAAAAATGTGCACCTTTCCTTTACCCCTGCATCTGTGATTTGAATCCCAAGGAAATTTTCAACTGTAGCAAAGCTCCTTGCATCTAATGGGTGTAAGCTCCATCTATGCTCATGTCAATCCACTAGCTGGTAATGATGTATCTACCTCCTTATTTGATATGAACTTTCCTCTCTATTACTGCATCTGAATGTATAAGTGCAAGTTATCACCGCTGAATTTTAGTCGATACAATATGAAATAACTCTTCACTGATTTTCCCATTAGGCTGGCAGGAAAACCATCCTTGATACCACTATAATGTTCCTAACTCGACCAGTCTAGGAAACACTGTTAAGCTGTCAAATCCATTATCTTATCTGATACTCTAGGGGTTTCTAGATGCGTTTGAGTTAATGTTTTAACATGCTTGGTGATTTTTGCATGTGTGTTTCATTCAGTTAATGTTTAGGAAAAATATATAATGCATAAAGAATAAGGAACAAACACCATCTCATTCATATGTATTATGAGGGAAAATAACAAGAAATACAATAATATGTTGAAAGCAGGTGAAATCATCAGCTAGATCTCATGGATCGTCACTGGAATACAAGTAACTAATATAAAATACCCGTGATCATATGATGAAGGCATATTTGCGCATGCATGGATAGATCGACAAAAATATGCAATTATGGAAACTCACGACAATTGCTGCAACTCTGGAAAACTCGCCATGATGGCTACACTCGTCAAAATTGCCTGGAAAGTATCCCAAAAGGAGCGCCCTAGCCTCTAGGTTGCTACTGATGATTGACGGACCCTGGAGAATAAGTCAAATGTAAGAAGACCTAATAGAAGCTCTTTCTTCTAGAAGGATGTTCCTCTAGATGGTTCTTTTGATAGACATATTTAGTATAAATATGAGTCGAGGGTATGATAACTTTAGTCTGGGATATTATTGTAATAGAGCTCATCTATGTTGGAGGTTTTCCCCTCGAAGAGACAAGTGAACATTGCTCTTAGTAATCAAAGTGCTATTTCTGGTGTTATTCTGGTATCAATTTGGTATCATAGTGGTGTTTTTCTGGTTATATTGTTGTTCATCTGCCATTTCTAGCATTTTATTTATGTTCTACATACTTTTTATATCTGGAATATTACAAGTGGTATCATAGCACTTTCCTCGACAAAAAGTTGTGGGTTAATTTTTTTCAGGGTAGGGACGTATTCCAGCGTCTTTAAGCTACAGAGATCTGTCGTTACACGCATAAACCCACGTTTAGGGATTCATACACACAGGAAATACAAGTGGTACTTAAGCGCACATCTGTTGGCAACCCTTGTAACCCCTGTTGGTACCCCTTCGAGTGGTAGCGCATCAGACAACACCTATATACAAATCATCCTAGATTTCCTGAAGCCCTCTTTAGATAAACTGATTGGCCACCTGACTACTATATTTTCACCGAGAACAACACTCGGGAAGATACTCTCTATTTTGGGTAGTTGATTAGTAAGACTAAGGGCACGGTCTAGCCTCCCTAGTTGATGCCCTGAGATATTGGACCAAGTACTACTGTTGGACCCCACACGTATATCAGAGAGCTATAGCACAGGGAAAACCCTTGTCTGCAGAACCCTTGAATACCTAACCTTTGGGGACATAAACACAAAACAAAACAGACAAGATTTGTTGCCGCACAACTGTGTTCGAGTTGCCAAATCACTACACATTTCTTCCTGATTAAGCATTTGGGCATTTCATCACTACAATATTCTTCATACCGGAAAGTCTGGATTTTTTTGCACCATTATTTGAAACCTATTCCAATGGATTTATCTCTTCACACTCATCACATTCATACCTATCATTTTTCAGAATTTTTTTTGACCCCACCCACCCCTTTTCGGTTCCCTCATCATCATGGCCCATACTCGTAGTCAAGACTTGGAAGACCACTTCAATAACTTGCAATCTAATTTCACAGAGAGCCAACAAGAACTGAGACAACTCATTACCAATATTTCCACCATCAATAAAAACATGCATTCCTCCATCATCACCTCAATCGAGAAACTCAAAGAAGACCTCAAACAAGACATTACTACCCAGCTTGAATCTGTCGCTTCGATGATCTGCACTAAGCTGAATATCCTTGTAGATCCCCATTTATCTAACCCACCTTTACATACCGAAGTTGAAACTTCCTCTCATTCCCATAATTTTCATCCCCATCACTTTCAATGTGACCTACGCCTTCCATGTAATGTCCCCCACCTCTTAGAGAGGTGAGGAGGAGACTCAGTGGCCTGGGCACCCCCACTAGGTCATAGTCTCACACTGAAGGGGGGGAAATTCAATAAGTTAAAAGTTATATTTCTAAGTTGACTTAAGAAAGGGAAAGGATAAAGGAGTAATAGATAACTCAACATAAGAATAGAAGATTAACCCTGGGAGTTAACCTAACTCAACAGAGAATTAGAAGGAAAAGTATAAGTAAGAGGCTGGGGTGCACCTATTATTCATTCTGGTTTTGGATTAGAATTTTCTATTGCTCTTGAGCATTCATTTTGGGGGATTTGCTGTACAAACCCTTGGGAGAAACTCAGTGGTGAAATATCCACTCACCTTGTTCCACAGCTTGGTCTCGGGGATGAAAGACTCCTCCACACCATTCTAGTCTCAGGGCCAGTTTATCGAGGGAGGTTCGATCCAGCTTATCCTGAGGGCCTAGGGCCATTCCAACAGTTGGGTTTTGTTTGAAGGGGCATGACCATCAATTTGAGGGATTTTCTGGAGGGTTATCATCATTCTACATTTGTCTGTAGATTGGGACGTCTCAGAGCCATAGGGGACATCCTGTGATTCAGTAAAACTCAGATCTAGGGAGATCTTCTTGAGATCTAAGCCTGAGACTTCTCCCACGGGATTCTCATAGCCCGATCTATATTCTTGGAGATTTTCAGAGCATTTGGAGGCCTCCTTCATCAGGGCAGAACCTGCTAGGGTTTCAGTCATCCAGTGGGGTGCACCATTCAGTGGAGATTTCAGATCTACAACAATTGAGAGGGATCTTGGAGATTCGGGCATGTGGGTTGTTCTTACCATCACCTGATCTATATTCTTGGAGAGTTTCAGATCATTTGGATATCTCCTTCATCAGGGTCAAACCAGCTAGGGTTTCAGTCATCTAGTGGGGCACATCATTCAGTGGAGAATTCAGATCTGCGGAGTTCGAGAGTGGATTTGGGAATTTGGACATCTGGGTTTTCCTTGCAGTTGCCCGATCTATCATTTGGCATATTTCTCGGGATGATTGGACACTTTTGGTAGCAGGGCAAAATTATTCAGGGCTTCAACATTCTAGTAGGACGTGGCACTTTCCAGCTTGGAGGTTGAGCATTAGTACGGCTCAGATTTGCTTGATTTAGTCTTCATTGTATATCCAACCTTTGGAGGCTCATTTTGTATTGTCGGGAGCATTTTGTAGCAACTCATATCTATTGCTTGTACGACCATCTGAGGTTTATGCTAGATCGGCCATCTATTGTATTGATCTTACATTGCTCATAATAAAAAGGTCAGATCTTTGCTTGTGCTTCTACATCTTGAAAATATTGTGATCTCCATGTGTTGATGAATCTTGTATACACTTAAAAACTCAATAAAGTAGTAGTAGTTAGTGATTCCAAGAAAGAATTTGGCTTGGGATCATTACATTCCACTTGTGGATGTGACCAAATTTTATGCCTTGGATCCAACTGGTTGGGTAACTCAAATGGAACATTATTTCTCTTTGTACATCATTACAGGTGAGTTGGACAAACTTTGGTACGATGTTCTCCATCTAGATCAAGAACGTTGGCAATGGAGAAAAACTGCCTGTCAAGGGTATGTTTCCTGGACACACTTTGTGGCAGAGGTTTATGAATGATTTGACACTGACACCAACCATTTAGGTTGTTTGAAAAAGTTGAAAAAATATGGCACAGTGGAAGACTTTCTATCTTCTTTTGAGTGACTAGACTTTCATACAGAGGGCATGCTTGATGCTTTTTTTCGAGAATGTTTTATCAGTGGCATCAAGGATGATATTCATGCCCATGTCCTCTTGGCTAGACCTCTAAGTTGGGTGGAGGCTACTAAAAGAGATAAGGAAGAACAAGAGGTTGTCTCTTCTCAAAACCAAAAACCCTCTTTTATTCCTTGCACTAAAAAAGTAAATCCCACTCCTCCTTGTACTCCACTAAAGATCCAAAAATTGACCAGGGCTAAAATGGTTGAACGCCAACTCAAAGGCCTTTGTTATAATTGTGATGAAAAATATTTTTCGAGACACAAGTGTAAGGAAAAAAATATTTTTATGGCCATCTCAGAGGATGTTGAAGCTCCCCTTATGTTAGTGTCACCTGAACCCACTGACATAACCCCTCCCTCAGACCCTCCTGAAGTCGAACTGGTCATTTCCCTAAATGCTCTCACTAGCTTCTCTACTTCCCAAACCCTTAAGCTAATTGGCTACATCAAGCATAGGAAGGTCATCATTCTTTTTGATAGTGGAAGCACCCATAATTTTATTCATCGCCACATTTCCTAAGAAACTAATTTCTATATCCGTGCAGTCAATAATTTCCAAATCATGATTTCCAATGGTAGGTCAATTAAATGTGGAGGGAGTTGTGAAAATGTGCATCTCCAAATTGGTGACTACCACCTAGAATATCATATGTTTTCTATCGACATGGGCGGTTGTGACATTATGTTGGGTGCAGACTGGCTAAGGAATTTGGGTCCCATTCTCATGGATCTTAAGGAATTAACCATGCAATTCGTCCAAGAGAGCCAACAACATAAGTTCCAAGGCATCACCTCTAGTTCCCCTAAGATCATTAGTTCTCATCGCATGGAAAAACTGCTCAAAAAAGGTCATTCTGGCATTATTGCCCAACTCCATACCATACAAGCAACTGTGACACCCTCTTTGCCGCAGGACCTCCAATCCGTCCTCTCTAAACATCAAGTGGTTTTTTCCACTCTCCAAGGACTCCCTCCTTCTTGTGGTGTTCATGATCATTCCATTCCCCTTGTCCCAAGAATCCTTCCTCCCAATATCCGTCTCTATCGTCACCCCTTTTCCCAAAAAAATGAAATTGAGAAAATGGTTCAAGAACTGCTTAAAGTAGGTGTTATCTGCCCTAGTATGATCCCCTACTCTTCTCCTGTGGTCATGGTCCTTAAGAAAGAAGGTTCTTGGTTCATGTGTCCTAACTTCCATGCCCTCAAAAAACTCACCATTAAAGACAAATTTCCCATTCTTGTCATTGATGACCTCTTGGATGAATTGAGTGGTGCCTAGTTCTTTACTAAACTTGATCTTCGTTCTGGCCACCACTAGATCCATATGAAAGAGACAGATATTCCTAAGACTTCCTTAGAACTCATGAGGGCCACTATGAGTTTTTGGTCATGCCCTTTGGCTTGTGTAATGCTCCCTCCACTTTCCAAAGCCTCATGAATCATGTCCTTTGTCCTTTTCTCCATAATTTTTTCTTAGTTTTCTTTGATGATATCCTCATCTATATCAAAACCTGGAAAAACCATCTTGCTCATGTGGATTGAGTTCTCCATATACTCTCTTAGTACCAAATTTTCCTGAAACAATCTAAATGTTATTTTGACGCCTAAGAAGTCGAGTACTTGAGTCATCTTGTTGGAAAGGTTGGTGTCAGGGTGGATCCTAAAAATATTGAAACTATGCAAGACTGGCCTCACCCAAAGACTCTCAAAATCTTGCATGGATTTATGGGCTTAACAGGTTATTATCACAAGTTTGTTAATAATTATGGAAAGATTGCGGCACCTCTCACTGCACTCCTTAAACATAATTATTTCACTTGGACTCCAACAACTTCTCAGGTATTTCAAACCTTGAAGATGGCCATGTGCACCACTCCAGTCTAGGACCTTTCTGATTTCACAAAGACATTTGTCCTAGAGTGTGATTCTTCAGGGAAAGAAATTGGTGTTGTCCTTATCCAAGAGGGTTGACCTTTGGCCTTTACCAACAAACAATTGTCTGAACTAAATTTGGGCAAATCAATATATGAAAAGGAAATGCTGGTTATTTTGCATGTCGTAAATCAGTCATCATGGTGGTAGTTGATCGTCTTTCCAAGTATACTCATTTTTGTCCTCTTCAACATCCATTTACAACATCCACTGTGGCTCAAATTTTCATGGATTAGGTCTTCAAGCTTCATGGCATGCCACATTCTATTGTTTCTGATCATGACCCAACTTTCACCAGTGATTTTTGGAAAGAATTGTTCAAGCTACAAGGCACCCAATTGCATCTCAGTACAACTTATCATCCCCAACCTGATGGTCAAACTAAAGTTGTCAACAAGTGTTTGGAAACATATTTGAGGTATTTTTCCTAGGAAAATAAAAATCTGTGGGCTTAATGGTTACCACTAGCTGAATGGTGGTACAACACTTCATACCATACAACTACCCGCATGAATCCTTTTGAAATAGTATATGGACAAAATCCAACTTCAGTTATCTCATATTTTTCAGGTGTCTCAAAGGTCTAATCGGTTGAATAAACACTTACAGTTCGAGAGGCTATTCTCCATACCCTCAAAGAGAATTTGGTCATGGCCCAGAATCACATGAAGAAACAAGCAGATCAAGGTCGCTATGAACATCAATTTGCAGAAGGGGACCATGTGTTTCTTCGACTGCAACCTTACAAACAAAATTCCCTCAAGGCTGACCATTGTCAGAAACTGGCGCCCAAATTTTATGGTCCTTATACCCTTCTCAAGTGTGTGGGAGAGGTGGCCTATCAGTTAGCTTTACCCAATCATTCTATGCTACATCCTAGTTTTCATGTTTCCTTCTTAAAGAAGGTGATTTGAACTAAGTGCCAAACTCAAACCAACCTTCCCGAGTTGGACGAAGAAGGCTCCATTTGGCTACAACCACAAGCAGTTTTGGACAAGTGTGAGCATCACCTGCGTCAACGAACCATCAAGGAAGTGTTAGTCTAGTGGAAAGATACAACCAGATGCCACTTGGGAACCAACTACCATTTTGCAACAATTTCCACATATCAAGCCTTGAAGACAAGGATGTTTTTAAGGGGAGGACATGTTAGGGACGTAAGCCCTCATGTAGGTAGAATAATATATTCTGATGTAATAAAGGTCAATATTAATAAGGCCTAGCAATAAGGAAGAATAAGTCGAAGATAAGAAGACCTAATATAAGCTCCCACTTCTAGAAGGATCTTCCTCTAGATGGTTCTTTTGATAGACATATTTAGTATAAATAGGAGTCGAGGGTATGAGAACTTTGGTCTGGGATATTATTGTAATAGAGCTTTGCTCTACTGGAGCTTTCCCCCTCTAAGAGGCAAGTGAACATTTCTCTCATTAATCAAAGTGCTCTTTCTGGTGTTATTCTGGTATCATTTTGGTATTATTGTGGTGTTTTTCTGGTTATATTGTTGTTCATCTGTCATTTATAGCATTTTATTTCTGTTCTGCATACTTTTTATATATGGAATATTACAAGATCAGATGACAAAAGCTCTAGATGTCATCCCTTGGGGGGTTGCACAACTCCTGGGATCAATGAGTGTGCCCTAATGATTCCACCGACCAAATATGATTCTATATGGCTCAAAATGTGTGCCATGACGAATGTTGAATTAGGTCGGGAGGGTTTCCTCAGATCTGATCTGGAACTCCCTCTACAACCTCAAATGCCACTCCTTAAGAGCTGTGCACTATCTGGATGTCTGCTGCACTCTAAGAGATTCCATCGTCATAATTTGATGATCGATGGCTCAAAATATGTGCCTTAGAAAGTCCTCAACTAGGTCGAAAATATGCAAGATAATGTCTGGCCTCATGCAACTACACCAAACCCTCTCTAACCCTTGTGCCCTCATTGGTTGAGCTGTGCAAACACTGCAAATGAGATACTCCTGAATAACACAGTGAAACACCTGGATGGTATCTTTGATAAGCTAGGGTGTGTCTCTCAACACTGAAACCATACAATGGTGGTGGTTTCCTCCAGAAATCCACAAAACAATAGAAGGTCAATTCCCTTCCTCCTATGGAAACTCTCTCAACATCAAATCATAACATAATTATGAATTAGGTTTCTTTACCCTTCCTTTATAGCTTCCCGAAACCCTAATTTGATGTTGACCTATCCCTCCAGGTTAATTTTACTTTATTTTATTATTCCTTGATTAAATCACTTAATTAATTAATTAACCATTTGCCCTCTAAAAAGTGATTTATCCATCCTTATGGCTTCTCCGGTCACTGAAAGTCACTTTTCATCATCTTATCCTGTAATGCTCTTCCTCCCAATTCTGATGAGCTATTACTCTAAGATGTTTCTCCAAGTAATAGGACCATTATGACCTTCTTAGTGAATTTAATTAAGATATGACCCATAATAACTCAAAATTACGAAAATCGTTGGAATGCAACAGAACCAAAGCCAAGCTGTGTGGAATGGATCCTGATGATGAACGATGCAATTCAGGCCCAATAAAACCCCTCAATATCTCTGGAACTCTCTGTCACCCCTATCTGGCTATGCTGGTAGTCCTAACACTGTGTAATGTAATAATGTCCAAAAATGGGGACATTACAGGGTGATAGAGGAAGTGGGAAGGTACAAAAGGGATATTCACATGTCTAATCATGATTAAGTTTCCATTTATGGCAATTATTAAAAATCAAATGTTTGTCCTGATGATATTTATCATCACGAGGAACAACAAGAGGATAAATATGGCTTGGGCTCCTACTTTGGTTTTAGACCTCTGTTTCAGTTGGAATCTTACTTACGTGTGGAAGGATATTATCCTTAAGGTTCCAATGGTCCCTCATGCTATGTGAGCCACAACAAACTCAATCTAAAAAACATGATCATCTCTTGTTGTTGAGGAGGTTGTAGAGCATCATGAAAAATCTGTCTCTCCCTTGGCAAAAGAGACCATGAATCATCTAGAAGAAGAATTAAAGATTGTCAGGGCCTATTATATGACAAAGAGGTGGACAAGAAGGTGGGTGACATTGTTTTAGATCTAGGATTCACTCAAAATCGCGATACTAATTTTCATCGAACGATGGAGATTTATTGACATACTAAGACAATGATAGCCCAAGCTATGCTTCTAAAAGAACAAGACTAAAAACAGTTCAAGCAACTACTAGAAGCTATTAAGTATCATAATAAGCTATTGCTCACCATGGTCTCTTGGTTGGTTAAAAGAAATGGTATCTCTCTCCAATTTGTAGCCAATGGAAGCTCACTAGTTAAGTTTCCTATGCCTCATTTGGATGCTGGGAATGTAGCGGGATCCTCAAAGTATGTTTTTCAAGTTCCTAGTCTCCATGACTAAGCTCGACTCTGCTTTCTTTAGTGATTCTTTTTCTGGGTTTTTTCAGGTCTCTATCAAATATATCTATCGTCGTGTCATGGATGATTTTTTCTCTCAAACTCTCATACATACTTATACTACTCTTAGTCTTCACATGTTACAGTTAAATTTTAAAAGTTGACACAATTTACCTTTTTAGGCAGACCAACAAATATATTTTCTTTTTAAATCCTTTGATAGGTAGTATGATGCCATGAACATCTTAGACATAACTGAAATTATATACATTATGTTAATATTTTAATAGACTTTCCTTAAAAAAAAATGAATGCCTTTTACATCTAATTTTTACTTAATCATTACACTATATATACCACAATTCTCATCATTATTATTTGGTATAGGCCATTTCAATAGGGGAATGTTTTGCTCCTATGACCACTTTTGTAAATAAATTGTAAACTAACTTGCACCTAACTTCACATGAATATTACATGTGTATATATAAAAGAGATTATTATAATTATTTTTACACATAATTGTATAGACTTTTTTCATATTATTATTATTTAAATTTATTAAAAGTTATTATTATTTTCTCAATATATTTAAGAATCATGCTTCTCAACTATATTTGGATTTTTCAATGTTTGGTTAATTTAGTTAGCAACTTTTCCCAACTGAATTAAATTAACATTTCAACTTTTAAGTTAATGGCTCCTAATTTACATCTAGTAGTTGTTGAATTTTTTACTTAAGTAGTTAACTAGATTAGTGTTCTTTAACTTTTAACAATTATTACAATAACTACATACAAGAGAATCATTGAAAGAATGACATGCACAACATACACAAGATTTACCCTAGGAAACCCTCTTGGGGAAGAAAACCCAACAAAACTTCTTCAGTATAGATTCGTTACCAAGAATAATGTCTCTCTTTAAGAGAGATCTCACAAAGCAGAAGGTCCTCCACAAACCCTAACCAGGAAGAGTAGCACACCACTTGACCAAGATAGACTTTAGAAAATAGAGAAAAAACCTTCACGAAACACCTCCTTGTTGAAGTTGTGTCTCCCTCTAAGACTTGCACACTTTTCTCTTGAGATAGAGAGCTTGTTTTGTGTGTTATCCAAATGAGCCACTAGGCCTCTTATAGATACTAGTTGGGCAACCTAAATTAGGTCTGGGCTGACTTGACACTTTACTAAGGCACAATAGGGCTGCCTTTACAAAAGACACTTTATAAATTACATTTGACTTTTTCATAATGGCACAATAGGGTCGACTTGACAAATACACCTTTATAATTTACATTTTACACTTTACAATGGCGCAATAGGGACAACATGATTAATTGTAATACAATAAGAACATCTTCCTCTTAGCTAGAAAGGTATTCTTCTAGCACAATCATCAAAACTTTAACACTCCCTCTTAGTTAGGAAGGTATTCTTCTTGCACAATCATCATCACTGCTTCTGCACTACTGTACACTTGGCCATTGTCTTCTTGTATTTCCACGAATCTATATGTCATAAGAATTTTTGTAACCATATAGTATGCATCCAGTATAATTCCAAAATCTCATCAGTGGGCTTAGCAGTCATGGCGAGAATTTCTTCCAACTCACAGAATGTTGGGAATCTAGCTCTCACTAGGCACCCTCTGGCTCACACAAAGTCCGACCACTAGCCCCAGGCTAGTTCTTCTGGTTGGTGCACCAAGAATCTGGTCCCACATAGACCAAGCATCTAACCATGACGGTTAGGAGATGTATTGCGCACACACTACCCACTATCCCCAAGCTAGAAATCACCTCCAACCACACAGGTTGGCCCTCCATCTATTTAGGAAATACACCCTCCCTGAAGGATCTGCGATTTACACTTTGTGAAGCTAGGAACACATGCCCTCCCCAAAGGCTCTGCATCCACTGTGAGAGGTCAATTTGACTGGTTCCACAGTCATTGCTTGAACATGATAACCTGTTGTTTCTGCATGACACTATGCTTATACCACCTGGAGTCGCATACGTAACAAATTACTCCCTCCAACTGGGAAATTCCTTTTGGACCACACCAAGCTTGTTTATGAAGTACACAAACTTCACTCTCGGCAGAGGCTTAGTCAACACATTTTCTACCTGCTCGTCGGTAGAGACATACTGGAGTTTCATTGCTCCCTTCTGTACCATCTCTCGGATATACACCCTCCCTAAAGGATTTGTGATTTGCACTTCATGAAGATAGGAACACATGCCCTCCTCAAAGGATCTGCATCCACTGACCTTGTGCAAGGTCAGGTTGACTGGTTCCATAGTCAGTGGCCAAACATGATAACCTATTGTTACTGCACCACACTATGCTGATACCACCTGGAGTTGCATCTGTAACAAATTACTCCCTCCAACTCGGAAATTCCTTCTAGACCACACCAAGCTTGTTTATGAAGTACACGAGCTTCACTCTCGACAGAGGCTTAGTCAACATGTCTATTACCTACTCGTCGATAGAGACATAATGGAGTTTCACTATCTCCCTTCTGTACCTTATGTTCCCGTCCTGACACACTGGGTTCTTTGACAACATTATGCAACTTTGGTTGTCACAAAGGATACATGCCACCTCTAACTTGAGATCAAACAATACTGCAAGTAGATTCTGAAGCCACACTTCTTATCCACAAGATGAACATGTTTCTACATACTATGCCTCTGCAAAAATGAGTTCCACACAAGTCTGCTTCCTACTGAGCCCCAAGATCATAGCTGATCCCAAACTGAAGCAACATCCGGATGTACTCTTATGGTCTGTGACACTACTTGTCCAATCTGAATATGTGTAACCTTGCAGTCTTATCTCACAATTCGAGATACATTTGAGTCCACAATCAATCATACCCTTTAGGTACCTCATCAAATTTTTTGGTGCGATCAGGTGAACATGTCTAGGCTCAACCATGTATTGAATCAATGTGTTCACCGCAAAACGTATATTTGGCCTCGTGTTCGTCAAGTACATCAACGATCCAATCATATGTCTATATATGTTGGCATCCACTGTCTCTAAAATTGCGTCACACAACAACTTCAGGTCCACCACTATCGATGTAGATATGGATTTACAATCCAACATCCCAAACCTCTTTAGGATGTCCACTGCATATTTTCCTTGGTTAAGGAAAATATCATCCGGTCTTTTCCATACCTCCATAACTAAGAAGTAATGAATCATGCTTAGGTCCTTCATCTTGAATTATGCAACACGTTTCCTCTTACTTTCAATGATGATATTCTTGTTCTCTGTAATAAATAGATCATCCACGTATAGTAGCAATATTACAAGTTCACCATCCACAACCTTGAGGTAAAGGTTGGAATCTGTTGTACTCTTAGTGAAACCCAAGCTCATAAGGAAACTGCCAATTCTTCCATACCAAGCTCTAGGTGCTTGCTTCAGCCCATACAAAGCTTTCTTTAACTTGCACACATGTGTTTGTCTATCATGTGTCTCGAAACCTTGTGGTTTCTCCACATACACTTCTTCTTCTACTACACCATTCATGAAAGATGTCTTCGCATCCATCTGATGTATCTTCCATTTCATCACAACAACTATTTCAAGAATGGTCTTGATCGAAGTGTATCTCACAACGGGAGAAAATTTCTCCTCATAATATATTTCTTCCTTCTGGGAGAAACCACGTGCCATGAACCTTGCCTTGTACTTCTTTATACTACCACCTGCAATATGATTTATCTTATAGATCCACTTGGAATTGACAACTGTCTTCTCTTTTGGTCTCAAAACCACATTCCAAACATCATTCTTTATGATTGACTGATATTCTTCAATCATATCATCCTTCCATTATTTCTTCTCTACGACCTCTTCATAACAGGTAGGATCTACATCAATGATGTCACTCAACAATGCTACATAGCTGGAATATGGTTGCGGCTTCTTTCTTTCTTTGAAAGATCCATCTAGGGCTCCATACTTCTCTGCATCCTGAATACTTTCTCAAGCCCAAGTTGGCCTTCTCTTCTTTGTAGTCGTCTCTGCAGGTATTTGTGGTTCTACCACATCATGATGTTCTTCTGGTACCATATCATTACCTACGTTTTTACCTGCAACTCTGAGAGCTTCAAGTTACTCATCATGAACCTCACTTGTATGGTTCTCTCTTGATCTACTGAAGGCTGCATATTCATCAAAGGTTATGTCTCTTCTAGTATCAATCTGTTGGTGACCAAGGATCTAAACTCTATATGTCTTTGATGTCTCGCAATATCCGACAAAGATACCCTTCTTGCATGAAGGGTCCAACTTGGATCTCTTGTCCTTGGGGACATGTACATATACTGGAAAACTGAATATTCTTAGATGGATGACCTCTATATTTTCACCTATAAACATCTCTTCTGGTGTCTTATTCCCAAGTACATGGTGGGGACTTCTATTATTCACATATACAACGATCCTAGCTTCTTCTGCCCATAGATGCATAGGTAAGTCTTGATCATGAATCATGGCTTTCACTACTTCCATGATTTCTATATTCTTCCTTTCTACCATACCATTTTGCTAAGGATTGTAGGGAGTAGAGAGCTCCCTCTTAATCCCAACTTCCTTGTAGAATGTCTTGAGTTTGTCAGATGTGAATTCTCCCGTATTGTTTGACCTTAGAATCTTTATTTTATTTTCAGAGAGGTTTTCTACAATAGCTTTGAATTCTTTAAACTTGCTAAATACATCACTTTTATTTTTCAAAAAATAAATCCAGGTTTTACGTGAGTAATCATCAATGAATGAGACATAGTATACATACTCACTTAGTGAATTTGCTGACATTGGTCCACATACGTCTGAATGCACAATGTCCGGGGCTCCCTTCGCTTTGCTGTCATTGTTTGGAAATGGGTTCTTCACGTTCTTTCCTTATTCACATCCTTTGCATATTCCTTCATGGTTCACATGGATCTCTAAAAAAACTGTCACCATCTTGCTTATGATCGATAATGATTTGTAGTGTAGGTGAATCTCGGAGTTGTATTATGTACTAGTGCTGAATCTGAGTGCCCCTTCAATTTTTATAGGCCTCCTTCTTGGACACCAATCATTACAAAATCATCAATAGTCTTTCCTTTTGGCCACATGAGAACTTCACCATCCATGAAAGCGACTCTGAATCCTTTCTCATCTAGTGCTGAGATGGAAAGGTGATTTTTCTTCAATCCATGAACATATAGAACATCCTTCATTTTCATGGGTTTTCTGGAATCCAATCTGTAAGTTGCTTCTCCTACTCTTTTGATGGGATACTAGTAGTCAATGCCTAGTTTCACCTTATGAGGTGAATATTTAAGAATCAATTTTAAAAATGATTTCTTATACCCTGTCATGTGCTTGGAGGCACCACTATCAATGAACCATGTGTCATTTCCATGGGTGACTGTTCGGGTAAGAGATGAAATCAAAACATACTCTTCACTTGACTCATCTCCTTTAGATCTCTTATGATCAGGTTCGTCATCTTCTACGACATGAGGATGATGTCTCGTATACTTTCCTTTTCTGACCTTATCTTTCGAGTTGGGAAAAAATATTGCAATGTGTCCCATCTTCTGAAAAATGAAGCATCTAATATTTGATTAGTTGTTTTGGCCTTTGTGTGGTTTGTGAGGCCTCTTGTGGGGATGAACTTCCTTCTTGATTTTTGCTTTTCCTGCATGTGTTGCTAAGGCTTGATCATCATCAACTAGTTTTTCTTCACATGCTTCTTGTATTGCTTCTTCCTGAGTACAGTCCTCCCATAGCCTGCTAAAATTTGTAAGCTTCCTTCTAGAATGAATTCCTTGAATGAAGGATTCCCATGTCCTTGGGAGACCATTCAAGGTATTCATCGCAAGTTTGGCTTATTCGACAGTATCTCCAATGGATTCAAGTTGTTATCTGATCTAAGATACCTTTGTGAAGTATGATTGGATAGTTTTTGAACTTTTTATCTTCACACTCTTGACTTGTGTTCTCAAGGTCATTTTCTAGTTGATATTCTTCCCTTCGTACAATAGAGATAGGGCATCAAACATCTGCTTGGGATTTGTTAAAGGTGAGACGTGAGGGGTCGAGTGATCCTTGATAGAATATGTAATGATTCTTTTTGCCTTGACCAAACTCTTCTTGTGTTTTTCCTTGGCTTCATCTCCCTCTGGCCCAAGAACTTCTTCCTTGACAAATCCTTCTAGCTCATGCTCTTCTAGAATGAGCATCACTTTGTACTTCCATGCTCGGAAGTTATCAAAACCCTCAAGTTTCTCATCAAGCTTAGTGATGATAGTCATCTTTCCCTGTGATGAAAAATATGACAAGAAGTAAAAATTTCCACGAAGGATTTTGAGCTTACTAGAGAGTGTGCTATGCCAAGATGAAATCTGCTCCAAATTGAATCTGATGCTGCCTTGACGTCTTGATCTAGGGTTTTATGAGGAAACCCTATTTTTCCAACTTTCGATTTTTAGAAATCTGATCTAGGGGATAGATGCACCCTCCTAAGGTGATTTTCTTCATGGTATTACTTTTCCCAATGTCCTTCATAAAATATATGGCGTCACCTCCTAGGGTTTTATGAAGAAACCCTAATTTTTGAAAATTGATTAAATTGAAAACTTCTCAAAGGAAAGGATGCACAAGGGTTAGAGAAGCCTTCCCAAGGATTTGATTTCCCCAACGAGTTCCTCAGTAATGTGCAAATGGCTTCTTTCATGATTTCTCTGATTCCATGTTGAATTGTTGACTTAAGCAATTAACTAAATTGGCGTTCTTTAACTTTTAACAATTATTACAATAATTGCATACAAGAGAATCATTGAAAGAATGAAATCCACAACATACACACGATTTACTCTGGGAAGCCCTCTTGGGGAAGAAAACCAAGAAAAAATTATTTAGTATAGATTCGTTACTAAGAACGATGTTTGTCTTTAAGAGAGATCTCACAAAGCAGAAGGTCCTCCACAAACCCTAACCAGAAAGAATAGCACACCACTTGACCAAGATAGACTTTAGCAAATAGATCAAAACCCTTCATGAAAAACCTCCTTGCTAAAGTTGTGTCTCCCTCTAAGACTTGTGCCCTTTTCTATTGAGATATAGAGCTTGTTGTGTGTGTTATCCAAATGAGGTTCTAGGACTCTTATAAATACTAGTTGGCCCAACCTAAATTAGGTTTGGGCTGACTTGACACTTTACTAAGGCACAATAGGGCCGACTTGACACTTTACTAGGGCACAATAGGGCCGACTTTACAAAAGACACTTTATAAATTACATTTGACTTTTTCATAATGGCACAATAGGGCTGACTTGACAAATACAACTTTATAATTTACATTTGACTCTTTATAATGACACAATAGGGACGAGATGATTAATTACATTACAATAAGAATATCTTTCGCTACTCAAAACTTTAAAAGTAGTGACTCGATGTAAAATGTTTTCATGTGTTTCTTATAATATGTATGGTGCAACCAAGTTGTTGCAAGTTATCTCCATTGAACTTATGCATAGACACTCAAGTCATTGTGACTGTTTCATTGATCTTGTGCATATTGATTCAAGTCTTTCATTTTGTTTATGTTACTCACTTAATCATGTTGCATGTGTCATAATTTGATTTTGTCAAAATACGTTTCTTAACCATAATTCCATTTGTATAAATCTCAATCAAATCTTTCTTTCTTTATTGATTTGGTTTATATTTTACATTTTTTAATTGCGTGTTTTTTTTGGTTTATTATTCACATTTTTCCTTTTCATATTTATTATTACATACAATTTTAAGTTTTTTTTTTTCTTTTTCTTTTGCTATGTTACTGAATTATTGTAATGTCTTGGTTCTGACCTTTGAATTATAATACAATAAATCATGTATTATTCAAATAATATAAATATATGACGAGACTCAAACTATGAGGACTGAGTTAAATGACCCCATGTATAAACAATGTAATTCCATTGTAAATATTCCTAGTGTGGAGCTCAAGGTCAAGGCCTAACTAGTGAATGTGTAAGAGTCCCCATGGTGGACTAAGATTATGGTGTGATTGTTATGTTTTTGTATTGTGCTTATGTTTATGTAAAATCATGAATAAAGAGGAGATATTTAATAATACAATATCCACAATTTTTTTTTCTTGAGTAAGCAACTAGGGGTCCATGATACCACTAGAGAGAAAGAGGAAATAGGGTCCAAGTGGGACAAATAAGCATACGTTTCCTAACTTTACCTTTTTTCTTATTACTATGTGCCTTATTAGAATCTTAACCACCAATCATTGAATGTAGGTTGTGGTTGGTGGGGAAGTCCACTTTCCGAAGTTATGAGAGCATAGAGGTTGAGTAAAATAGGGGGAAGGAGTGTAATAGACTCCATCCTTATAGGAATTTGAACCTTTTCTATTCCCATGAAATCTCCTTCCTCATGCAAATTTGAATTGGATCATAATTTGATCATTCTAACCATTGGTTACCACTCTTCTCACCATTCTAATGTGATTCCCTCATACACATGGATTTCCATAACTGCATACTCATGATTTGAACTGAGATTTGAACCTATGAATGACTAAATCAATTTGTGCATGAGAAAATGTTGAATCTGAGAAGATAGATGGATGGCTACACAAAAGCATAGAGGCTGAAATGCATAGGAAACCATCATTCCCTTATAGATTGTTGCTTGTTGAGTGCTCAAGAGCCAAGTAAAACTCTACTAGGATATTCACGAACGTAGACAATAGATTGGACTTCTTCTATACACATTAAATAACATCCAAAGGAAAAAAAATCCAAGGGTTTATTGAGCAGAGAAGGGAGCCATCTTCCTTGTGTTGTGTGGGGTATTGGAAAGGAGTAACATAGTTATGATGGCTAGATGGTTACTTAGAGCGTTATGCATTGAAAATTTGGTTGAGTCTAAGAGAAACTAGGTTGGGTAAGTGACTTGAGAGAGACCTTAAGCCATTTCCTTCACCTTAGTTGTATCATGCCTTGGCTTGGGGGTGCAATCTGTAGATGATTCCTATGGTTGGGTGGAAAATCACTCCCTAGCAACTAGTTTGTGGACTTGCATTTATTTACATATAAGTATTCATATCTATATATATTGGAATGGTTTTTGTTTGTTTTTTGTTTACAATATGATGTGTGGTGCCTTGAATTTAATGGGAAATGCATGAATTTGTTGAAATAGTACACATTGTTATATTGGTACTAAATTGTTTGTGCATATGAATTCTGAATGGTATTTCTCTTAGAGTTTGAGTTTAGCATAATAGTTGGTTAATTAAAGAAATAATTTTCCATGCACTGCCCCGATGACCAAGTAAGACATCCAAGTACATAATAGTTATGGATGTTAGGGGAAGACATGGTCAAGGATAAGGTTGTCAACCAAGAATACCCATTTATTTTTGACTAATCATAGGTTGTGGAATTTCTTAGCCACTGAAAATTCCAATTGGTAATTACAGGGCTTATGTATATTTTGACCTTTGATAATTATGAATGGCATGTCAAGCCTTAAGTCTTGAGTTTGAGCATTTTTGTAGCATTGGAAAATTGAAGGTATGAGCTCTTCACTCCAGCATTGACCTTGAATATGTCATTACAACTTGCTTGTTGCATTGAGAGAAGTGAGGTGAATTATATAACTTACTATCATAGAGATTGAAATATCTGTCGCATTCTCCATAACATTGACACCACGATATATTCTCCCACTATAATATGTTCTATAAAACTAAAATACAACTTAATAATGAATTTAATGTGGACTAAATAGTAATCATTCACAAATATCTATATGAAATAATTGATGAATAATGAGTGTTTGGAAACTAATTTATATATGGTAGTTGCAAATCCCTCACAAGGAGGGTGGACTGAGGTTAAAAAAGAAGAAAGGAAAGAAAACAAGATTGAGCATTATTTTAATCCATGATTCTTTATGTCAATTCCCACTGACTCAATGGGTTAAGGTGTGGGTTTCGTTTGCTAGGTGACCTGAGTTCAATACCCTTACGGTGAGTTTAGTTGAGAGGAGACACCTAAAATCCAGCCATGTTAAGGGTTGGTGCGACCCAGGCTAGGTACAATCCCCAGGGTGATTTTGACAACTTAGATACCCTTGGGTTGTGGTTTCTTAGCCAATGGTTAAAAATATTGGCCCCATAGGTTACATGCACATTTCTAACAAAAACAAAAAATCCATGATTCTTTATAATGTGTTTTATATTTTCTAATATGGTAAAATATTTATGAATGCTTTAAGAGCATATCTATGTAATCGTTTTTTATGCACCCCAAGAAT
>ML779794.1:772004-790991 GCA_009831015.1 Picea engelmannii
AGGTAGAGGAAGAAAATTACATATCTCCATTCCTCATACCAAAGCCAAGAAATAAATTTTCTAAGGTAAGTAGAAGACTCTTGAAGAGGCTCTTAGAGCAAGTCGATCCCTCTTAAAGGATTTTCCTTTATTATAATGTCATTTAATGTTAGGGGTTTGGGAAACCCTTAAGAAAAATAGCCTTAAGTTGTTGGATATTCAAAACCTAACTTCATATTGTTATAATAAATCACGGGGGAAGGAGATAATATCTTAGGGGATATGTCCTAATTTATGAAGGATTGGGATTTCTTAAGCATGGGTTTTGTAGGTAGGTTTTGAGGGTTAGTTTTTGGCTAGTAGAAGAATTCCTTTATACTAATAAATGATCTCATCCTTAACTAAGGTATTGGAGAGGAACTCATCTCCTTGGAGTTAGGGGAAGCTCCTTCTGTCATTAATGTCTATGTCCCATACAACAATAGAGTGGAGTACTAGGAGAGTTTGTTTGTACATGATTTATTTAGAAGAACAAATATTGTTTTGGTGGGGATTATAATTTTAACATTAGAAAAGATAAACTTTGGGGGAATGTTGTTAGAGTGGACCCTTTATTAGTTTTTTTTCTAAATACACTAGAGGAAGTAAGTTTGGTGGATGTGGATCTAGTTAATTGTGTTCCTATCTGGAGGAATACAAGATTGGGTGATGCTAGGGTAGCAAAGAGAGTTGATAGGTGTTTGGTCTCTTAGTTTTTAATGAGTGATTAGACTAGGGTCAAAATTGGGTTGAGGTAGGAGGAGACTCATATCACTTACCAATTTTTTTATAGTTTGCATTATAGGAGAACAAGCCTCCTAACCCCCTCAAGTTTAATTTTGGGTGGTTAGAAGAAGAAGAATTTGTAAACTTGGTCAAAAAATGAATGTTAACCCTTTGATTCCCCTCTTAGGGAGTTTGCAAGCATTCAATTCATTTCTAATATTAGCAATGAAAAAGGTATTCACATCTTGAGCTTATTCTAAGTGAAAGAAAGATGATACAAACTTAATTACAATAGAAGCCCAAACATTTAATTTTTATTCCAATGATATTGAAGGAGGCTTGGATGAGGTCTCTAGGTCACAACTAAGGGAACTAGATCAAAATAAAAGGAAGCTATTAGATAATAAACAATATATTTGGAGGTTGAAAGTAGAGCCATATGGTTGGATAAGGGTGATGAAAACACACAACTTTTTCATAACTATGTCAATCATAGGAAGAAATGAGGTGATAATATCGGTATAAAGAAAGGTCCTTTAAGGAATTGGCAAAATTATGTGTGGCACTTTTTAATGGGATTTACAAGGAGGATGAAAAATCTACTATATAATTTGTCAAAACGACTTCGTTTTTCCCAAGCTTCATAGATAAGGCATCCAATGCAAGGTCATTGGAAGAGTTTTTTAAGGAAGAGTTCCAAATAATTCTTCATAGTTTTCGAAAGGACAAAAGTCTAGGGATTGATGGTTAGATGATTGATTTTTGTTTTTTGTTTTCTATGAGCTCATTCAAGAATACTTGATCAAGGTTATTGAGGAATCTAAAAGTATAAGGTTAGAGATTTCAATACTACTTTTTTAAACCCTATTTCCAAAGAAAGACAATCTCAACTCCTTCGATGCTTTTAGGCCTATTTCCTTGTGAAATTGTATATATAAGATAATATCCAAGCTCATTGTAATGAGGGTGAAAGAAATTCTGATAGAATATATATCTGAAGATAAATTTGGCTTCCTTCATGGTAGACAAATTCATGATGTAATAGGAGTGATCCAAGAAGGATTCCATTCTGGGATGGAGAGCGCAGAGGAATTTCAAGAGCCCATGACAGGGAGCACAGAGCACAAAGGAAAAGTGAGACCACGGGACAGAGAATGTCATGTAGATGCAAGGAAATAGAGCCGACCAAAAAAACCCTTGACAAGAGTCATGAACTAGAAGTCCAGGAGGCCGAGTGGAGGTTGCACCCAGAGAGGAAAACAAAATTGAAAACTAGGGAGAGCCGAAGATGCAAAGGCCGAAGGTGCAATTGAGTTTCTATGCTCCCAGGGATAGACTTAAGAGCGACATTGTTAGGTTGTTGATGGGACTGTCGAGGCGTACTTCCCATCACTGTGAAATATCCCACATAGAGGAGCATCGTAAGCATGCAACAAGCTCACCGTGAGAGGAGTTTGAAGACTGACAGTGGGGGATTCATTCCCATGAAGTGATGGATGAGGGGGGGCGAGTCCGAGAAGGCACCAAGTGGTCAGACGTCTGGCCAGATGGCCTCCCCTTGGCCTGTCCATGTTCTACGCTTTGTAACACCCCATCCGGGGATAAGTTTTATGGTTGTTACCATAGTTAAATATGTTATAAATTGTAGTTGTAGGCTATGGGAAAACAAATAAAAACAAAATAATGGCTTTAATTAGCAGAAGTTTCATCTTATGTGTATTTAATATGTACTGTTGCCTAGTTGGAGGCTAGGTACATTACTAAAATGGTATCAGAGCTGATGACAAGAGAGCTTTTGCGTAACGTGACCCATCCATGGTGGTTGGGTATGTTACAAAGTAGTATCAGAGTTCAATTTTTCAACATTGAGCCTGCATGGGCCATTTAGCATAGCGCATAAGTGAAATTATAGAGTTGGAAAGTGAACTTTATGATAGAGGGAGAGTTCATTTGCAAATCGTTTGACAAAATATTTATGGTTTTCTGTGGTGAAATTGGATGAAATTGAGCAAAAGACCCAAATTCCTGCAGCTAAATAATGGCAATTTCGAAGTGAAAGAGTCGAATTTGAAAAGAAAAGAACAAATGTTTATGTACATGGCTTGATTTGGTGGTATTGATATTAGTCGCAGAGCTCTATTGACGACCCAAGAAGGAATTTCATTTTTGGGTGAATTTGGGCATTTTTGGAATTTTGGAAAATAGGCGAAATTGGAAAAAGTTTTGTATTTTTCCGTACGTTGATGTCAGCATGACGTGGGGGGGGGGGTGGAATATCAGATGATGTGTACTTCCATGAGTAGAAGGTACACAGAGGTAGGGAGTTATAAAATGACCACGTGTTTGGAATTATTATGAGTCTGTGAGTCTGTGAGTTCGTGAGTCCGTAAGTCCGCAAGTCTGAAGAAGTGGAAAAATGACTAAGTGTTGAGACTTTTCGGATGGACTTATAAAAGAAAAGTTACAAGATTGTGATTCTGCAAGTCTGCGATTCCGAAGAAGTGGAAAAATGACTAAGTCTTGAGACTTTTTAGACAAACTTATGAAGGAAAAGTTACAAGATTGCGAGTCCATGAGTCCGAAGAAGTGTAAAAATGACTAAGTGTTGAGACTTTTCAGACGAACTTACAAAATGAAAGTTACAAGATTGTGAGTCAGTGAGTTTGAAGAAGTGGAAAAATGACTAAGTGTTGAGAATTTTTGGACGGACTTATGAAAGAAAAATTAGAATATTGTGAGTCTGTGAGTTTGAATAAGTGGAAAAATGACTAAGTGTTGAGACTTTTCAGACGAACTTATGAAAGGAAGAATTATGCTTTCATGAGTCTGAAAGTTCGCGAGTCTGTGAGTCTGTGATTCCAAATAGATGGAAAAAAATAATCTAAGTGTAAAAAATTTTCGGGTGAACTCATGAACGAAAGAATTCTGATACAGTATAGGAACACAATTGTACATAATTTCATGTATCTTGTTAATTATTTTAGCGTAACAAATATTGTTGGCTCCAGATCTTGCATAATTAGAGGCACAGAAAGAAAATTAGTTCTTATATGAGGAATAAAGTTGTGGAATATGCTCAAGGGTCTTACAACCACGTGGAAGAGTTCATAGGTCTGCATATCAGCATGGAGAATGCTGAGATAGAATCAAATGGAAGAAGATATAGGAAATAGGTTGTCACTATGAGAAGTCTTCATAGGGAAGTGCAAAGCTACAAGGATGATAATGAAAGGATTATGAAGGCTCAGGAAGAGATACTTCAAAGATTGAACATGTTTCATAAGCAAGTTAACAAATATTCTGGCACTAAGAAAGTAGCTAGTGCTAGACAAGTATCAACATCTAGATCTCATAGCAAAAGGGATGATCACGAAAATGAAAAGAAGTCAAGAAAAATGAGCAGGATCCATCCTTCTTCAAGGCAGTCCACTAGAAGAAATCATGCAAGTTCAGGACCAGGAAGCAACCCAAGTGTGTCTCTTGTTCGGAGGAAAAGAAGAAGGCATGAGGCAGACATATTTCAAGGTGAGCTCAGGAAAATAAAGCCACCTACTTTAAATGGTGAGTAAAGGAAAGGAGAAGAGGCAGAGGCTTGGTTGTTGGAAATGAAGAAATATTTCCAATTGCATGACTACCCATCCTGGGTAGAAGTTAGGATTTCCACCTACCACTTGCAAAGAAAGGAAACCATGTTGTGGGATCAACTTAAGCAAGCCAAGAACATCGATGAGAATATAATATCATGGAGGAAATTCAAAGGATATTTCCAAGAGAAATATTTTTCCGAGCATTACTATGAGAGAAAGATGAAAGAGTTCTTTGAACTCAAGTTGGGAACCATGACAATGGAGGAATATGAGAAGTGGTTCTTTGAATTGTTGAAGTATGTTGACTTCATTAAGGATGAGAAGGTTAAAATCCAAAGGTTTCTAAGTGGGTTACCCTCCTTATATAGTGACAAGATTCAATATGACAACCCCAAGACCTTGGAGGAAACCATAAGGAGAGAAAGACACCTTTATGAGCAAAGTAAAGGAAGGCCAATGTTCCAAAAGACTTGAAATGACAGGATGAAAGTGAAAAAGGATCAAAGGTAGAAAGGTTTTAAGCCACCCTTTTACATAAATAACTCCCAAGCAAGTCAACAAGGCCAGACAACCCAAAATGATCAAAAGAATGCAGATTCATTTAGGAAAATGCCAAGGCAACAACCTATTCAATGTTGGGGATGTGGGGGGAATCACTTATCTAAGGATTTCCCTCATAAAGGAGAAATAGTGAGCGCTTTTCACAACATTCAAAATAATGAAACAATGGGAGACATGAAAGGAAGTATGCCAAGGATTTATGCAGCCTTGGAAAATAAGAAATCAAAATATCAATCCCCCATGATCGAAGTGGAAGGTAAGATTGATAACCAACTATTGAGCACTCAACACACCCTAAAAAATGTATGAACATTTTCTTTTTTTGGGTACCACTCAATCTTCTTCATCGACTATCTGCATGAATCAACAACCCAGAGTTTTCCTCAACTCACTTGAGAAATTCGGCGTCGGCGATAGCGAAAGGTGGCGGAAATTGTTCGGGAAGTCAAAGTAGCCGAGCACCAACCTTCATCAACATCGGTTGATGAAAACGTTCCTTTCCCACATATAAGTCTCAAGAAGGATATTGCCGAAGGTCAATCCATTTGGTTTCGGCAGAAATATGTAATAGTAAGCACCGCACCAAAATAAGGAGCAACATCACCAACCTCCGACCCATGATATATTTTAGGCATCGAAGACATTATAATGTGTTAACCTGTGAAGAAAAACTTTACCTTTTCCCAATAACACTTGATGTCGGCACATGTAGTATCTAGTTTTAGTATTTTCGACGCGAGCGAGGTCCCAAGGAAGATCCTTGTTTATCAATGAATTCCTTTTATAGCTAAATTTTTCTAATGATCCAAGGTCAATAACGCCACGTAAGCATCAATTGATACCAGAAATTTTACAAAAGGAAACATATCAACAAACCCACAGTGCCACATTAACGATTACAAGATCTAATAATTTGTGCAACCTAATGATCTATGATGAGAAAACACAATTAATTTCCCCCTTTGCATCCATAAGAAAGCATAATACATTCAAAATACTCCCGATACTTAGTATTAAAGGGGTCCCACCAAATCCACATCACATACAACTAAGCCACATCAACACCACGACCAACCGGCCCGATGGCAGTAAAAAGATGAATTTCTTTACAACAGAAGAGAAAAAGGAGATTTTGTCCAAACATCACTCAAGAGAAGTGCAAGGCACAAGATCACCCACTATGCCTTTCCTTGGGTTACTACTCATGCCTTGCACTGTGTTCTTCTCTCCCGCCGTCCGTTGTGGCTCGCGCAGTTGCAAAATTGTATCTTGTTCTTCCTAAAGCTGCCTCTGCATCCAAACCGTGCTTCCTACGTGACCTGGTGACAACAATATCTCCTGATATTTCACTACTAACTGATGCCACAACTCTCTATTCTCTTGGTAGAGTTCGACTATCGTAAGTTTAGCATGCTCTAACCGTTGAGAAGAACTCTCGTCGGGAGAACCTGGTGCTCTTTCACCTCCTTTTCCCCTCTGACCTTCCCTACCGGTTGTCCCAATTGGCACCGACCAGTGCATAAACCTCATGGGATCCTCAATGCCTGAACATATGCCTAGCTCAACTAAGAGGTGGTCCTCCTCCCCTTTTTTCATACCCTTTTTGGGCCTCCCTCTTCCCCGCAGTTTCGACGCCTGAGGAAACACGGTTCATGTCATACCTCTGTTAGATGTATCCTTTTTCACCCCGAGTTTCACAAGAGATGATGAAACCATATCCACGCCAAGACCTGCACCCGTTGTTGGACTTTCAAGAACGTGGGAGGCTAACAAAAAAGAATCCCAGGCACACTGGGGCTTGGACCTGGCACTCCGACTACTCTGCAGACCCCACCCCCTGTTGGATGGGGATCCCATTATGAAACAACGTGATGACTCGGGCATCCATATAGCACAGGGAACATCTACACAGGACTTCACCAAGATGAATTCGCTATACTAGAACTCCAAAGAATATAAGCTCAACATGAGTGTAAGTTTTCCTAGAACTCCTCGAATTTATAGAAAAACAAAGGAGCGAAACAAAGTGTGCCAATGAGACAATCGCGCCCGACGACATGGTGATTAAGGACTTGACGCACTACAGGTTTTTGGCGGATGAAATCCAGAGCATGTAAACACTGTTGAACAGAGTTACAGGTAACGTCCGGTATGATCCTCCCGACCTTGCCCCAGACCTCCATTATTCGACTAATAATGTTTTACACACTTGATAATACAGATTCTGGAAGCATTTAATGGATTTTCTTTTATGGTGTTTGACCCTTTGGGAGTATACATGTGCATGCTCACCTTCGACGTCTCTTTTGGGAACCAAAGGTCGAATAATTGATATGACTATTTAAAACAAAAAATGTTCATGATGCTGTACTTGATTTGCCACCCCATGATACACTGACATAATTCCTTTTAACCAAAGGAGCAATGACTTCGGCCAGGTCATCATGAGTCATTCGAAGGAGCGACTGAGATCAAGTAAGTATTAAATGACTGAAACTAGCGGGCTACACAGGTACGTATTAGTCTTTTCAATTTATTTATGTCTTATCACAAATTGCTTTGAAATCACAAAAATTCTTCCATCTTAATTGCAGGAAAGAAACCTCCCCGATTACCGAACAAAGTTCATCCTATGGCTTTGCCGAAGGATTAGAAGAATAACACCGAAGATGAATCATCGATGCAATGAAGGTTTCTTGGCTCTTTGAGTGCGGCATCCTGATCAATTATCGACCCAAGTAACGTGTTCAAGACACCCACCGAACGAGACTTGCTGTGGGTTGAAGAATGTGTGAAGATAGCCGATGTGAAGCTAGGACGAGTACAATTGTTCGTGAAATACCCGATCAAAGCTTGAACTATGTTGTAACTACTAAACTCTAGTTTGGTAAAGTACCGAACGCATGCAATGGATATCATAGGAGTATATGTTGCCCCTATGGAACAACACAAGTTCCCATGGGCTCAAACCTATGAAAATCTGTTTATCAGCTGGTCTGAATATGAAAGAAGTCACCCTTTTCAAGAGACATCTCAGATGGATTGTTGAAAGAAACTGTTGGATGGTCACGACACATGGCAATTTTTGTTTGTCTTGAAGTGTATTTAGCCGTTAATTACAGTTGAATTTTATATTATAAATAGAGACATCGACCAATTAGCAAGGGTCGATGGTTGTTGTAAGAACTATTTCTTTTTTGGTTTGTTGATAATTATTTTGACACTGCTATGAATTGAGAAGTCCTTCTGGACCAAAGACAAGCTATTTTCATCAGATGTATGTGATTGGAGTTGGAGAAGAATTACTTCCTATCCCGTTCCAAGAATGATGCAGTAAATGAGTAAGAGCAATCGATTTTGTTGTCAAGTTATCTGGTGCGATGTTTTGATGTTGTTTGCTTTAATAATGAAGATAAATCATTGTGTTGTTATGTAATGAATGTTATGGTAGATGAATTATTTTGCTTTCCATGATCTTGGTTACATATGTGTTTTTCTTTCTGTTATTTAGATTCTCAGGAAGTAATTGGATGCTCATTTGGTTAATGTATTATTACTAGGCCCTTTGGTATAGAATTACTATCTACATGTTTGAGCAGCAGGTTATCCCAAGCTCAGCCTCTTTCCAATAGTTGAAATTCAATTCTGTTGCTTGTCAAGTTGGCTTATGTTGGCTTGCGTCTCTCAAACTAGCCCCACTCAAGAGAAAATATAGAAAAGAGCGGTCCTACTTGAAGGGATAACCTTCACAAGAAAACACAAAGCCCATCGATAAATTGGCCGGATCGCAATATCTGGAGAACCATTCCATCTCAAACGATGCAGAGTCTAATTGGGCCTTGTTGGCAGGTTTGGTTCCTACTGTTGAATCAAGGGATTTAAGATCCATCAACAGAATTGGCACTAGAAGGAGGGCATGAGAATGAATGGATGTATATATAACTTATATAACATTGCGAACAACCTATAGATTCGTAATAGTCCACATGCATGGCTAGTCATCCAAAAGACAACCCACGCTTACTGAGTACTCCCAAAATGGGTAACTCACCCAAGTCCGAGGAAGAACATTTTCACCCTGAAATACCCTATGCCCTCCCTCACGAGGAAGTGAATCAATTCAGGAGAATCACCAGAGCCTACACTCGACAAATTGATGCGTTTTCCTTAACTCCCATCCTCCCTCGGAGAAAACAACAAAGTAGACCAATGGTTAGCACTCCTGATGAAGTTTTCATACACTTTGTCAAAGACTTAATAGATTTCACAATCACTGAAATCCAAGAACCTCTTGATCTCATACCCAAGATGCCGACCGACAACATCCCCGAGCCTGATGAATTTTTGGAAGAAGAAGAGCTTGACTCCGACTCCAAAGATATGGAAGGGAACAATGGTCATGAGGAGGAAAGATAAGTTCCACTTCAAGACAACTAGCCTTGTTTGGTTGGAGACACCGCGGCCATCCCTGGACGAGTACACAATCTTCCCCAACACCCGAAAAAGTTGGTCCCCAAGTACAACCCTGAAACTTCAGGCTTTCCTAAAGATGATATCAAGAAATTCATACTTGCGATCAAACTTATGAATGTTCAACATGAAGACATACTATGTAGATTTTTTCCCTACACGTTTGAAAACTCTGCTTCCATGTGGTATTTTAATTTGCCGGTAGGATCTATAACTAGCTGGACTAAATTCCAAAAGGACTTTCTAGAAAAATTTGCAAAATAAACTACTACAGGAGCCCTGATGGATGAGTTGTTCACAACCACCATGACCCCAAAATAAAGGGTCAAATATTTCAATCAAAGTTTCACGACCATCTTAAACAAGTTCCATCCCACGGTGAAACCCACTCAAGAATTGCAGATCGAGGTTTATGCCAACACGCTTCCAGATTCTATTTCCATGTTCGTTAAAAGAGTCGCCAAGAAGACCCTCATTGAGAATTTTGAAGAGGCCAAGATGATAGAATTTCAGATGAAAGGATGTAAAGAAGGCCAAGCCTCTCTAGTAAGAAAAGAAAGCCAACCCCCTCCTAGGATATGAGTCCTTTTGACTAGACCGTCAGGGAAACCAGATGAATAGACTCATGATAAAGGTAATGGAGATATAGAAGATTTGCGGCACATGGTCAAGAAACTATCAAATTAGATTATAGACATGAAAAGAAGCGCAAGGTAAGGAGACCAAGGCCAAAAACCCTATAAGCCTTTCTTTAAAAGAAACCATCCTTTCAAAGTAATTGAACCTCCCCCATCCAACCTAAACATTGACCTCGGGAATGTTGCATCTGATTCTTTCTGTACCTACCACCAGGAGAACCACTCTGAAAGAGAATGCCCTCAATGGTTCTGTGCCATAAGTTTAATGGCCAATCGTTTTCTAGAAGAAGTCTCACTGACTGAATAGTCAAGAAGTTTGGCCATGAATATTTCCAATCAAGAAGAAGTTGACCCACCATGAGACACAACCATGTTGATATGGGATCCCGACATAATCACGTCCTCGGATGATCTGTTTGAGTCTCGAGAACAACCCATGGAAGTTGGGGTAGCACAAATGCGTAGTAAAGGTCAACCCGACTCAAAAAATAGCGGCACTGCCCATGCCCCACACATTAAGTTAACTCCTGATCATTCGAAAATACCTTTCTTTCCTGGAGAAAAAACCATAAGCATCCATACTAAGGAATTTCCCAAGCTGGATTACAACGTAGTCAAAGTTTTGAAAAAGATGAAGGCTAATATATTAGTTATGGATATATGTAGGATTCCTCAGCAGAAAGACTTTCTGTTGCAAGATATGAGTTCAGTAGAAGACCCAACTACAGGTAACGACCAGAAGAAGGATCCACCCTCGACAAATTTGGTAAGCAAGCCAACCATAAATACCTACTCAGAAGGTAGGAAGGAGAAGCCTTTTGTACCACCTTTCCTTTTAACGTTCGAAGTTTTTAACAAGAATCTTCACAATTTCTTGGTAGATTCTGGGGCGTCCTCTAATGTAATTCCCTTGGCCGTTTGTAATAAACTAGGTACCATCCCTCTCAGAAGTGATGTGCATGTCATACAACTGGACAAAACCAAGTCAAAGTTATGGGAGAACTCAAAGATGTAATGATCAGGATAGCGACACATCCTAATTTTGTGCAAATAATTGACATTATTGTAGTAGATATCTCAGAGGCATCTGGACTACTATTGAGTCATGACTGGTCCAAAAAGATGAATGGATATTTTAGTACGGACTGGGCACACCTTTGGTTACCACTAAAGGGATACAAGAGCATGATCAAAATCAACAGAGAAAGATATCTGAAGCATACGATCACCGACCTAGAAACACCGAACAAACCCGCGTCTATCGATTTCCCGGTATTGGGAAATTACTCTTATGATTCCCACTTCGGGGAATTTTATCCTCGAATGTTTATTGTTCCTCTTACCCTAAACTCTGAAATAATATTTCGAGAGGAATCACCGACACCGATAGAGAACGCTCTCTTTTTCCAAAATCCTACGATCGAGCTTACGGGCAAGAGATCGATAAGCAAGAAATCAGTATAGAACGAAGAAAGGGCGATTACCTTCCACAGATTTGGACCCTCTACTTTGATGGATCTAAATCACAAGAAGGGTTAGGATCAGGGTGTATCCTTATCAATCCTAAAGGACGACGTTATTTCCTATCCTGCAGGCTAGAATTCGAATGTACCAACAACACTGTCGAGTATGAAGCTCTAGTGCAAGGATTAAAGAAAGCCATAGATCTGGGTGTCAAGGAATTGAAGGTTTTCGAGGATTCTTAGATCATTTTTACAAAAGTGAGGAACACTATTCATTTTAATTTTCCTCATCTTAAGAACTACCAGTAGGAGGTGCATAGGCTAATAGAGCGCTTTGACGCTTTCAATGTTACCACAATCCTGAGAGCAAAGAATGTTCTTGCCGACTCCTTGGCCACAGTCTCGTCCTGACTGTCACCTCTAGAAGATTATGAAGCCTCCTGATTCACTGTAGAGCTGCTCTACAAACCGTCGGTGCCGAACAATATTTCCAATTGGAAAGTCTTTGAAGGTGATGAGCAAATCATAAAATTCTTGACCAACCAAGACAATTTCAAAGACCTAGCCATAGATGATGAAGAGTTCTGAGAGAAAACAATTGAAACTAATCCCCAAATAGGACAAGATATTGGAAATATGAAGGCTCACACAATCCCAAAGGGAGTAGCTAATCTAGAAAGTTCGTTTGATCTAAAGGATCGTTTTAAAGGATCCAAAAACGCGAAGACTGGTAGCTCTTGCCCCCTCCATGAAACTGTGAATCTTGGGACTCTAGAGAACCCGAAGAATGTTAATCTAGAAATAAATATGTCTAAGGAAGAGGGGAAATCCTACCTCAAATTATTCAGACAATACCAAGACGTCTTCGCATGCTCCTACAAGGATTTGAAAATGGACGATACCCACATTATTTAGCACACCATCCTGTTGAAACTTGAAATGAAACCTTTCCAGCAAAAGCTCTGGAAGTATCACCCGTCCCTAGAGCCTCTCATGTATCAGGAATTAAGGAAGCTTCTAGATGTGAGGATAATTTTTTAGGTCAAACATTCTGCTTGGGTGGCAAATCTCATTCCGGTAAGGAAAAAGTTGGGCGAAATCTGACTATGTGTAGATTTTCGGAACCTCAATAGAGCTTCAGAGAAGGACAATTATCCGGTCCTGTCGATGGAGCAACACCTGCAGACCATGTCGGGCTAGGATATTTTTTCCTTACTAGATGGTTTCGTAGGCTACAACCAAGTGTTTGTTTTAGAGGAAGACCGTTTAAAGACCACCTTCCGAACCAAATGGGGAACCTTCGCTTATCAATGCATGCCTTTTGGGTTAATCAATGCAGGAGAAACCTTCCAAAGGGCCATGGACGTGGCTTTTCGGGGGTTTATCAACAGGTGTGTGTTAGTATATTTAGATGACGTAACAGAGTATTCAAAGAATAGGGAAGAACACATCCAACACTTAAGTCAGATTTTCGAAAGGTGTTGAAAGTATGATATATCGCTAAACCCTAAATAAACCATCTTCGGTGTCGAGGAAGGTAGGATGTTAGGTCATATTATATCTCAAGTAGGTATATGTATAGATCCATAATGAATTAAGGCCATAGCTCAACTCTCACTATCCCATAAGAAGAAAGCCATGTAGTCCTTTTTCGGGCAAATCAACTTTGTGAGGAAATTCACCCCTGATTTCGCCGAAATTATCAAACCCTTACAAAATATGATTCGCAAGGATGCTGATTTCAAGTGGGATGATGAGCGAAAAGATTCTTTCAACAATATCAAAGCTTCCATATCTTGGGCTCCGGTGTTGCGAAGTCCCGATTTTGATAGAGACTTTTCCCTTTATACTTTCGCCTCCGACCAATTGCTAGCGACAGTTTTGACCCAGAAAGATGATGATAACAAAGAAGCCCCAATGTCATTTATGAGTACTAATCTTCAAGGAGCTGAGCTCAATTATCCTGCCATAGATAAACATGCCTACGTGGTTTATAAGGCAGTAAAGCATTTCAGGTTCTACATTCTCAAAAATCACACTAAGGTGATTGTGCCGCACCCTGCAGTCCGATCCCTGTTTACCCAACAAGAAATGGGGGAAAGAAGGGGGAAATGGATGGCAATATTCTAGGAATTTGATCTAGATATAAAGATTTCCAAGCTAGTAAAAGGACAAGGTCTGTGTAAGCTTGCAGCTGAAGCCCAGGATCAAGCAAATGAAGATTTTGGGTGGGAAAACGAAATGGCACTATGGTGCAATGAAGTAGCATACATCTCCCCATGAAAAGACTCTCGATACAAGGATTTGACTTATCTTCTGCATCACGGGGCTTGTCCCGAGAACCTCAACCCTAAGGAATGGAGAGCCCTAAGATTGAAATCTGCACAATATCATCTTATAAATTCAGTACTCTTCCGGATCAACTATGATGGGGTATTATTGAGATGTCTCGAATGAGAAGACAAGGACAAGGTGCTGATGGAACTCCATGATGGTCCTGCCGGAGGACACTTTGCAGGGAATAGTACCGCCCATAATATTCTGAGAGCTAACTATTACTAGCCCACCTTGTTTAAAGATGCTCATACTCATGCTAGGAACTGTAAGACTTGTCAATTAAGTGTCAGAAAGGAGAAGAGGGAAACAATCCCACTTCAACCCATGACTGTCTCCAGGCCTTTTGAGCAGTGGGGGTTGGATATGATAGGAGAAATTACTCCTATTTCTTCAAAACTCCACAAGTAAATTCTTACTGCTATCGACTATTTCACCAGATGGGTAGAGGCCATTCCTTTGACTCATGTAAATGAGAAGGTAGTAATCCAATTTATAGAACAACAACTGATCACAAGGTTTGGTGTCCCCTCTGTTCTGGTCTTTGATAATGCAACTTAATTTTCTTCTACCCTATTGACTGAGTTTTCTCTAGATAAAGGAATTATGATCAAGTACTCTGCAAATTACTACCCGAAACAGTGTAGCATAATCGACTAATAAAAACCTGGTAAGGATACTAAAAAAGACGGTTACAAATAACCAGAGAAATTCGAATAATCAAATTCATAATGCCCTATGAGATGATATAATCACACCCAAAGAAGCCATAGGAAATTCCCCATACTTCTTAGTCTACGGGCAATAATCTATCCTCTTGAACGAGCTCTATCTTCCATCTCTTCAATTGGCCCAAGACTCCCATGAAGAACCCTCGCCAGCCATGCAACAGAGAATCGACACTCTGCTCATGTTGGAGGAAGAGAGAGAAAAGGCTAAGTCAAAATCCCTGGCTCACCAATAGATAGTGAAACGATGGTTTGATAAGAATAAGTCTAAAGAAAATATCTTCAAGGTAGGAGACTTAGTGCTTAAGTGGGACAAAGAAAACAACCTAAGGGAAAACACTCTAAGTTTCAAAGCCTATGGCTTGGACCCCTCCAAGTAGCCGAAAGAATCGGGGCATGTACCTATCGATTGCAAAAACCGAGGGGGGAACTTGACGCCCTTCCAGTAAATGGCCAAGCCCTAAAACAATACTTTCTTTGAATAATATTAATAAAAAAATAAAAAAATAAAATAAATAATAATAATTAAAAAATAAAATAAATAAATATATTGTAATATATGTAGATATGAATAAATTGTGTGTGGGAAGCAGAGAGGAATCAAAGATTTTTCATTTGCCCAGTGAATCGCCATTTGTTGAGCACTCAAGACACCCTAAAAAATCTATGAACATTTTCTTTTTTTGGGTACCACTCAATCTTCTTCATCGACTATCTACATGAATCGACGACCCAAAGTTTTCCCCGACTCACTTGAGAAATTCGGCGTCAGCGATAGAGAAAGGTGGCAGAAATCATTCAGGAAGTCAAAGTAGCCGAGCACCGACCTTCATCGGTGTTGGCCGATGAAAACGTTCCTTTCCCACGAATAAGTCTCGAGAAGGATGTTACCGAAGGTCGATCCATTCGGTTTCGACAGAAAGATGTAATAGTAAGCACCACACCAAATTAAGGAGCAACATCACCAACCTCCGACCCCTGATATATTTTAGGCATCAAAGACATTATGATGTGTTAACTTGCGAAGAAAAACTTTACCTTTTCCCAATACCACCCGATGTCAACACCTGTAGTATCTAGTTTTAGTATTTTCGATGCGAGTGAGGTCCCAAGTAAGATCCTTATTTATCGATGAATTCCTTTTATAGCTAAATGTTTCTAATGATCCCGTGTCAATAATGTCACGTAAGCATCAATTGATACCAAAATTTTCACAAAAGGAAACATATCAGCAAACCCACAGTTCCACAATAACGATTAAAAGATCTAATAATTTGTGCAACCTAATGATCTATGATGAGAAAACACAGTTAATTTCCCCCTTTGCATCCATAAGAATGCATAATACATTCAAAATACTCTCGATACTTAGTATTAAAGGGGTCCCACCAAATCCTCATCACATACAACTAAGCCACGTCAACACCATGACCAATTGGCCCAGTGGAAGTAAAAGGAGATTGTGTCCAAACATCACTCAGGAGAAGTACAAGGCACAAGATCACCCACTATGCCTTTCCTTGGGTTACTACCCATGCCTTGCACTTCTTTCTTCTCTCCCGTCATCCTCTGCGCCTCGCGTAGTTGCAAAATTGTATCTTGTGCTTCCCGAAGCTGCCTCTGTAGCCAAACTGTGGTTCCTATGTGACCCGATGACAACGATATCTCCTGATCATTCACCGCTAACTGATGCCACAACTCTTTGTTCTCTTGGTAGAGTTCGGCTATCGTCAGTTTAGCTCGTTCTAACTGCTAAGCAGAAATCTCTTTGGGAGAAACCAATGCTCTTTCATCTCCTTTTCCCCTCCGACCTTCCCTACCGATAGTCCCAACTGGCATTGACCAGTGGGTAAACCTCATGGACTCTTCAAGGAATAAACGCACACCTAGATTAGCCGGGAGGCAATCCTCCTCCCCTTTTTTCGTACCCTTTTTGGACCTCCTTCTTCCCGCGGTTTCAGCTTCTAAGGAAACATGGTTCCCGTCATACCTCTGTTAGACGTATTCTTTTTCACTCGAGCTTCATAGGAGATGCTGACACCGTCTCCATGCCAAGACCTGCACCCCTTGTTGGACTTTCAAGAACGTGGGAGGCTAACAACAAAGAATCCCAGGCACGCTGGGGCTCAGACCTGACACTCCGACTACTCTGCAGACCTCGCCCCCTATTGTACGGGGATCCCATTATGAAACAACATGATGACTCGTGCATCCACAGAGCATGAGGAATGTCTACATAGGACTTCACCAAGATGAATTCACTATACCAGAACTCCAGAGAATATAAGCTTGGCATGAGTGTAAGTTTTCCCAAAACTCCCCGAATTTATAGAAAAACAGAGGAGCGAAACATAGAGTGCCAATGAGACAATAACGCCCCACAACATGGTGATTAAAGACTCAACGCACCACTGCTATTTGACGGACACAATACAGAGCATGTAAATTCCGCCGAATGGAGTTATAGGTAACGTCCGGTATGATCCTCCCGACCTTGCCCCAAACCTCCGTTATTTGACTAATGATTTTTTACACGCTTGATAATATGGATTCTAGAATCATTTAACGGATTTCCTTTTATGGTGTCCAAACCTTTGGGAGTATACACGTGCATGCTCACCTTCGGCGTCTCTTTTGGGCACCAAAGGTCGAATAATTGATATGACTATTTAAAAAAAAAACGTTCATGATGTTGTACTTGATTTGCCACCACATGATACGCTGACATAATTCCTTTTAACCAAAGGAGCAACGGCTTCGGATAGGTCATCACAAGTCATTCGAAGGAGTGACTGAGATCAAGTAAGTATTAAATGACTGAATCTAGAGGGCTACACAGGTACATATTAGTCTTTTCAATTTATTATGTCTTATCACAAATTGCTTTGAAATTGATAAACTTCTACCGTCTTAATTGTAGGAAAGAAACCTCCTCGATTATCGAACAAAGTTCATCCTATGGCTTCACCGAAGGAATAGAAAAAGAACACTGAAGCTGAATCATCGATGCAATGAAGGTTTATGGGCTCTCCAAGTGCAGCGTCCCGATTAGTTATCGACCCAAGTAACGTGTTCAAGAAACCCATCGAACGAGACTTGTTGTGGGTTGAAGAATGTGCGAAGATAGCCGATGAGAAGCTAGGATGAGTACAACTATTCGTGAAATACCTGATCAAAGCTCGGACTATGTTGTAACTACTAAACTCTAGTTTGGTAAAGTATCGAACGCATGCAGTCGATATCAGAGGAGTATATGTTGCCCCTATGGAACAACACAGGTTCCCATGTGATCAAACCTGTGAAAATTTGTTTATCAACTGGTCTGAATATGAAAGAAGTCACCGTTTTCAAGAGACATCTCAGGTGGACTGTTGAAATAAACTCTTGGATGATCACACCACGTGGAAATTTTTGTTTGGCCAGAATTGTATTTAGCCATTAATTACAGTCGAATTTTATATTATAAATAGAGACATCGATCAATTAACAAGGGTCGTGTTGGATTACTGAGAGGGGGGGTGAATCAGTAATAGCGTAATTATAATCTTTTTTCTTCAAATGTTATATCAATGTAGAATTATTATCCAATAATGAGCAGTAAGAAATAAACAATCACACACATACACAGTACACCAATGTTTTACGTGGAAACCCAAATCGAGAGAAAACCACATAATGCTTTTTCTTATATGTCTTGAAGAATTACATTCTTTGGAAGCACCAACTTCCTTTGTTTTTCAGCTGCAACTGGAAGGAGTCTCCAACCCCCTAATTTCTTAGGCTACAACCTGAGGGAAGCTCCAACTCCCCAATTCTCTTGCTACAACCAGAGGGAGGCTACAACCCCCAATGTTCTCTGGCTACAACTGGAAGGTGGCTACAACCACCTGTCCTTGCCCCGTCCTGCCACCCTGAAATAGAAGTAGAATGATGGAACCAATGTCACACTATCACTATGAGATATACCATTGTAAACCTGTACCAATAAATCTGAACCATGCATCAACCTCTACCTCAACCTGTAATCAACTTGTACCATAAACAAGTGCATCAACCATGCACCAACCTATAATCAACCTGTACCATAAACAAGTGCATCCACCATGCACCAACCTGTAATCAACCTGTACCATAAACAAGTATATGCCAATCATGTGTAAACTACTCATCGACTATGAATCATCAATATGTACCAACATCATCAACTATACACCTCATGTATGTGTGCCAACTCATCAACTACTTGTCACAACCATGTTCTCAACATGTACCACAACCAAAAGCCCTCATCAATTTCATCATCCAAATCTGACTTGTATCTCTATAATAGACCTAGTGTATATTATCACATTCCTGCAAACCTTCCTTAACTTTAAAAACAAGAGACTAGCATTTTCATCAAACTTTTCTTTAGTCTCACATGCCTAGTTTTGGATTAGTCAACAACCCTAACTTGAAGTAA
>ML779794.1:795725-815970 GCA_009831015.1 Picea engelmannii
TTTCATCAAACTTTTCTTTAGTCTCACATGCCTAGTTTTGGATTAGTCAACAACCCTAACTTGAAGTAATCATAACTTTGAACCTGTAATGTATAAAGATCTAAAACTGATATACAATGTTATTCAGTGTGTTTTATGCAATTACTCCAAGTGTCACTACTTGGAAGCTCTCAGAAAAGGAGTTATAGAAAAAATGGCACACCTTACTGAATTCTGGCTCATTCTAGAGAGCGACCTTGTAGAGCGTGCCCCGCACAATTTTTTTGATGAATTGATATGAAACTATTACAAAGAATACTAAAGAATGTACCCTAACCAACACATTTTCTCTCACTGAATTTGGATATTTTATGAATAATTTATGACGTTGTTACCCGAAACACCTGATTTTAACTAGTTTCAAGACTGGCCACAAACCCTATTTTCCATGGAGTTTAACTCCCAAAATACAACGACCCACAAGCTGAATTTTGTACCACGGATACTTGGATATGTTTTCTCACTTTCATAGCAATTTCAGGATCTGAATCATTATATAAAAAAATTTATAGCGAAAATTGTGAAATGACCTGTAAATAACATACCTTAGAAAGCACCATCAAAAGAATTTATCCTTCCTTGCATTTCGGCCTTCTTTACTTCACCTTCACCTAGAATTCCAGTTTAGATATCCTTGGTTACCTGAGACACATATATATATTCAATATGCTCAAGTTTGATTCAAATGAGAGAGCATTGCCTCTTATTTATACTCTCCAAGTAGCTTCCTTAAAAACATCTTCTATGTCACTTGGCCCACTTTCCTTATTTTAGGGTTGGGTCCACTTCTAATTTCTCCATTAAATTTATTATTGAAATAGTTTATTTTGTATTCACTTTGAATTACAATACACTCATCACTTCACTTTATTATTTACCTTTTAAAATCTCTTAAACCACTTTGACTACTTTGACCTTTTGGGGCTTCTAGATGACATATGAGGGTCCTCCAACTTTGTAAGGCCATAACTCTCAAACCGTGAGGAGTTATGTGACGTTCTACATACCACCATAAATGGAATAACATGTACTATCCATATAGAATAGTATTAAATGAAAATATATCATAACTCATACCATTACCCATCAAACAAACTTGGGTCCATTACCCAAACCCGGGGTCTCCAACTTCTCATGGCCATAACTCTCTAACTGTGAGGAATTATGTGACATTCCACATACCATCGGAAATGACATGACAAGCACTATCCATCTAGGAGTTTCCCTGACAAATTCACTTTCCTTCATCTTATTATTCCACAATTAAGAATGGGTTCTCTTACTCCACAAAGTGTCTTCTTGTGAGGGCGTTCACCATAAGGGGACCACTTTGGAGTTCATCCATATTTACTTCTTATCAACCATGAAAAAACAATAATGAGTCGTATTTACATCAAACAATATTGATTCCATTACCCAAACCTTTGTGCTACGGGGCTTTCTTCAAGGGTTGACATCAATGACAACCAACCTTAATCAACAGGTCGATGGTTGTTGTAAGAACTATTTCTTTTTTGGTTTGTTGATAATTATTTTGAGACTACTATGAATTGAGAAGTCCTTCTGGACCAAAGACAAGCTATTTTCATCAGATGTATGTGATTGGAGTTGGAGAAGAATTACTTCCTATCCTGTTCCAAGAATGATCCAGTAAATGAGTAAGAGCAATCGATTCTGTTGTCAAGTTATCTGGTGCGATGTTTTGATGTTCTTTTCTTTAATGATGAAGATAAATCATTGTGTTGTTATGTAATGAATGTTATGGTAGATGAATTATTTTTCTTGCCATGATCTTGGTTACATATGTGTTTTTCTTTCTGTTAGTTAGATTCTCAGGAAGTAATTGGATGCTCATTTGGTTAATGTATTATTACTAGGCGCTTTGGTATAGAATTACTGTCTGCATGTTTGAGTAGTGGGTTATCCCAAGTTCAAACTCCTCCCAGTAGTTGAAATTCAATCCTGTTGCTTGTCAAGTTGGATTATGCTAGCTTGCATCTCTCAAACAATCCCCACTCAAGAGAAAATACAGAAAATAATGGTCCTACCTGAAGGGAGAACCTTCACAAGAAAACACAAAGCCCATCGATAAATTGGCTAGATCACAAGATCTGGAGAGCCATTCCATATCAAACGCTGCAGAGTCCAATTAGGCCTCGGTGGTGGGTTTGGTTCCTACTATTGAATCAAGGGATTTAAGACCCATCAACACCAACTCATAGAAATTTTAATTGATTCTGGAGCTATCCATAGTTACATAAATGCTAACATTGTTGAAATATTTCACTTGCAATGAAGTAGGCATTATAAATCTTGGTTAGTTCAATTAGCCATGGGGGCTAAGAGAAAGATCAATGAGTTGGTTAAAGATTGTCAAATAGACATAAATGGACTCAACACGAAGGTAGATGTAAACATCATACCATTGGGTTCATATGAGTATCTAATTGGCATGGATTGGTTGGAAAATCATCATGTTGTTCTAGACTGTTACAAAAAGACAATCACATGTCTCGATGAGGAAAGGAAGCAAAGCAAGATTCGAGGCATTCCAAGAGCTATAGTTGTTAGAGATATTTCATCTATGCAATTGAAGAAGAGCTTCAAGAAAGGATGTTAGGTGTTTGTAGCCCATATGGAGGAGGCAACCAAAGATAAAGTGACAAACATTGAAGACCATCCGGTCTTGAGGGATTTTGAAGATGTTTTTAGGGAAAAACCAGAATTTCCACCAAAGAGAGACATTGGTTTCTCTATTGATTTTGTGCCAGGAGCTACCTGAGTGTTTAAGACACCATACTGAATGGATACAACATAATTGAAGGAGTTGCAAATGCAACTTGAAGAGTTGTTAAAAAATGGGTATATACACCCAATTGTGTGACCTCGGGGAGCCTCGGTTCTATTTGTGAACAAGAAGGATGGAACATTAAGGTTGTATATTAATTTTAGACAACTTAATAAGGTTACCATAAAGAATAAATATCCTTTACCCAGAATTGATGATTTGTTTGATCAACTGAAAGGTGCAAGAATATTTTCAAAGATTGACTTGAGATCAGGCTATCATCAAGTAAGGGTAAGGGAAGAAGACATCAACAAGACAACATTCAGAACAAGATATGGGCATTATGAATTCATGGTAGTGCCATTTGGACTATCAAATGCCCCAACAATTTTTATGTGTTTGATGAATGGAGTGTTCAGGGAGTACCTAGACAAGTTTGTGATTGTATTCTTAGATGATATAATCGTCTATTCCAAATCAAAAGAGGAACATGAGAAACATTTAAGAATGGTGTTACAAGTTTTGAGAGAGAACATATTATATGCTAAGCTAAGTAAGTGCATCTTTTATCAAAAGAAGATTCACTACTTGGGACATATAATATCAACAACAGGGATAGAAGTGGATCATGAGAAGATAAAGGAAATTAGAGGGCTGGACAATGCCAAAGAATGTGAAAAATGTCAAATCATTCATAGGTTTTGTCGGTTATTACCAAAGATTCATAAAAAAAAATTCAAGGATTGCAAGTCAAATCACTTCTTTGAAAAATAAGGGTGTAAAGTTCGAATGGACTTCCAAGTGTGAAGAGAGTTTTCAACAGTTGAAAAGAATATTGACAAGTGCTCCAATATTGAATATTTCAGATCCAAATGAACATTTTTTTGTGTGCACTGATACATGCAAGGAAGGGCTTGGTGGAGTCCTTAGTCAAAAGGATTGCGTGGTATGCTATGAGTCCAGAAAATTAAAAGAGAATGAGAGGAATTATGCTACCCATGACTTGGAGTTAGTAGAGATTGTACACACATTGAAAATGTGGAGGCATTACCTTATGGGTAAGAAATTCAAGCTAAGGACAAACCACTGTGATCTAAAGCATTAGTTTGGACAACCAACACTAAATGCTAGGAAAACTAGATGGATGGAATTCCTGAGCGAATATGACTTCAAAATTAAGCACATAAAGGGGAAAGAAAATCAAGTGGTTGATGCACTCAGAAAGAGATCTCATGAAGTGAATATTGTAGCCATTAGCATGTACAAGACAAATCTAAAATACAAAGTTATTGAAGTAGTAAATTCAGATCAGAATTATTTAAAAATAAAAGAGGCATTACAACAAGCTAATTTTCAGCAAAAATTTAATTATTAAGAGCTTAAAGAAGATGGAATTCTCATGTACAAAGGTAGGGTGTATGTGTTGAATTCCAATGAGTTGAAAAATGCAGTGCTGAAAGAGATGCACAATGTGCCATATGTAGGGAACCCAGAATATCAGAAAATAATTGCAATAGTAAGAAGACAATATTTTTGGCCATGAATGAAGAAAGAAGTAGTTGATTACATAGCTAGATTTTTGGAATGCCAAAAAGTAAAGACAAAACATAGACACCCAATAGGTTTTCTACAGCCATTACCCATTCCATAATGGAATTGGGAAGTTGTCTCAGTTTATTTTATTACGAAGCTTCCCAGAACAATGAAGCAACATGATTCCATCATGGTGGTGGTGGATAAGTTGACTAAAGCAATGCATTTCATTCAAGTAAAGACTACACACAAGGCAATAAATATTGCAGAGATTTATATGAGAGAAGTTGCTAGGCTACATGGAGTGCCTACGAAAATAGTTTCAAACAAAGATCCAAAGTTTACTTCCAATTTTTGGAAGGGTTTTTTCAAAGGCTTTGAGACAAATTTAAATCTTAGTACAATGTATCATCTAGAGTCTAAGGGGAAAACATAAAGGACTAACAAGATAATTGAAGACATACTTAGAATGTATGTGATGGATCAACCATCAAAGTGGGAATATTATATCCATTTAGTTGAATTTACCTACAACAATGGGTATCAGGCCTCCTTGAAAATAAGTCCATTTGAGGAATTGTATGGTAGGAAATGTAACACCCCAGTGAGTTGGGATAATCCAATAGGCAGAGTAGTTGTTGGGCCATAATTGATAAAAGAAATGGAAGATCAGATGGCAAGGATTAAGCATAATTTGAAGGCTACCTAGGACAGGCAAAAAAATTATGTATACAGGAACAAATTTTTCAAAGATTTTAAAGTGAGAGAACATGTGTTTTGAAAGTAAAGGAAAAGAGAAGTCCGTTAATATTAGGAAGCTGCCTGAAGTTGGCAACAAGATATTCTGGTCCTTTTGAAGTATTAGAAAAGATAGGGCCAATTGCATACATGCTTGACTTACTTGCATCAATGTGTATTCATAATGTATTTCATGTATCATATCTTAAAAAGTGCGTACCTGATGCTAATCATGTAATTGATTGGAATGTGATCCAGGTGGAGCACGAAGGGGATTTTCGAGTGGAACCAATACACATCCTGGACCGAAAATTCAAAGAGCTAAGGAACAAATCCATAAGGATGGTAAAGGTTCAATGGACCTGCTACGGTCCTTAAGATGCTACATGGGAGAATGAAGAAAACCTGTGGGCAGAATACCCACAAATTTTTGACAGTTTTGAAGAAGACAGAATGCAAGACTCCGTTTAGAGAAACTAGAGTTCCAGAACCACATCTCAGAGTCTCGGCCAATGTGTTGGGGACCTTGATAAACAAATGGCACATTCCTTGGGTTAGCCCTGATAAATGGATGGCACATCCCTTGGGCATCCCTGATAAACAAATGGTGCATTCCTCGGGTCATTGAGTTGAGAGGAACATGACATTTTGGTTGATGTTGTTGCTGGAGTTTTTAAATTGCAGAAATTTTATTTCTAAGTATTGTGATGTAAATTTACATATATGTATATCAAATAGAGTGCATCGAGGATGATGCACAATTGTAGGGGAGGGGGAATGTTACATCCCAATTATAATCCTTGTTTGATTAATTCTTATGTAGATATAATATGTGGCTACGGACAAGGATGTAATATGTGAATTGTATTTCAAAGTTTTATTAATAAAATGTGATACCAACTGCTAAGGGGACATAGACAAGAGATGGGGGATGAATTAATCCACAAGAGATGGGAGTGTCTATAATAATGGCCAAGAGTGGTCCAAGGGGGGAATTACCCATGTTTATGGATTTAACTAGTTTTCCTAAATCTTCTATTGTATATGAACCTTCCCATTTCTAATTGAGTGTTTCCAAAGCCAATCATTGAATACATGTAAGAGGGTGGGTGTGAGTGGTCACATCCCAAAGTTATTGGGCACATGGGTGCTGAGTACAATCATCTTGGGGAAGAGTGTGAGTCAAGAAAGGAAAACAAAAGAGAGGAATTTCATATGGGTTGAGACAAAAGTTACAACAGTTCAACCAGTTGGGTAGTTAGTCAAGTTGGGAAAGAAAAGAGAGATTGGAGAGGGTGCGACCATAGGAGGGAAAAGTCTGGAGTGGAATTGGACCGAATTGGAGCTAGAGAACTAAAGAACCCAGTTGTCAGGCTGGAAGAGTGAACTCCTACGTGATTTGCACTGAAACAACAAGTTTTGTTGTTGGTTTGTTGCTAGTTTTCCTAGCAACAATTTCCCTTGAGTTCCCAGCTGAGAAATTCCTATCTACCTGTGCCAGAGAGACCCTGATAAATGAATGAAAAATTTCTTGGGTTTTCCTTGATAAACGGATGGTACATCCCTTGGGTTATCCCTGATAAACGAATGGTACATCCCTCGGGTTAACCCTGATAAAAAGATGGTATATCCCTTGGCTTACCCTGATAAATGGATGATACATCCCTTGGGTGATCCCTGATAAATGAATGGTGCATTCCTTGGGTTGGGAAGGTCAAGAGGAAGAGAGTTAGTAGAAAAGTTAGGATAGTTGTAGGAGAATATCGGTTGGGTTGACAGATTTATGAGATGTGAGTGGACTGTGAGAGACCACCCTCTTTGTGGATTGCTAGCCTAGGCTCGGGGGTGAATGGTTTTTCATATTTGGAATAATCAGTCTATGATTCGGCGGAACATCCGTCCCAAGCAGTTGGTTGCACAATTCTTGTTTAAGATAAGTGCTTTATCTTGTACTAAGTTATTTACATGTGTTATTGTTGTGCATGAAGTCTGCATGAATGGGAATGATTTATATGTTGTTGTAATGAACGATTTAGTTGTATCTCATGTTGATTATTATCATGTTTCAGATGCATAAGTTTTATGGTTGTTATCGTAGCTAAATCAGTTATAAATTGTAGTTGTAGGCTATGGGAAAATGAATAACAACAAAAGAATGGATTTAATTAGTAGAATTTTCGTGTTATGTTTAGTATGCAAACATTGTTTCCACGCTGGAGGCTAGGTACGTTACTAAAATGGTATCAGAGCTTATAACAATAGATTTTTGGCATGACGTGACCCAACCATGGTGGTTGGGTACGTTACAATATTACTCACACATGTGGATCTAGTCATGTGTGGAATTTCAAGAAGATTATGAAGGATCCAAAACCTTAACATTAGTTGGGGGTAGAGGCATGAAAAAATCCTAACCCTAACATTAGATGATTATCATGCTATGTTAAATACTAGCCCACTAGGAAAGGAGGAGGCACCATTTTTATTGTAGTGTTTATTGTCCATATTTGAACAGAGAATCCAGGAGCAAGATATTGAAGCATAACATAGGAAGTAGAAGATCCTATAGCATCCATTTAGGCCAAAATATCTATGAAAACTCCACATGGAGTGCATTGTCTTTGTACTTGCATTTCATCACTGAGAAGAACAGAGCGGATCATATGCCTCACCTTCTAGCTAGGTTTTTCTTGTATTAGATTTTCACATGGTACATATTGTGTTCTTTGTGTATGTGATGTGTTATTTTCTTAGCTTCTTTTATTTTAGTTTCAACTTATTCCAGTAATTTCCATGTTAAACTAGTAATATTAAATATGCAATCTAAAGTAAAACACTTCATAGTAAAAGGTTGTAGAATATTATAAGATTTGTTGTGACAAGTTGTTCCAATGGAATATCCATGGAAATTTACAGATCCTATTGGTATCAAAGCATTTTTCTTTGGGGTTTTTGTGGGAAGTTGTAGAATCCATGAATTGGTGTAAAGTCTAAAAAACCTTACCCATGGTGGATAAGTATAGTAACAATCCATGGGCTGAGTTGGAAGATACATTTTCAAATTTGGAAGCACAAGTCACTAGAATCTCTTGCAACATGGTCATTCTCATGGTGGATATAGAGAATGATTTTGGACCTTTAAGGGAGTTTGGTGGCTCCAACTCAGAATCTCGATCAAATGAGAAATATAGAGTTGATGAAGACCCATAAAAGTGATCAAAAAAAGGTCTAGAGAAAGATAGACCAAATTCCAATGCCATCATTTCTTACTAGTTCTATTTAAAGTGGAAGTGAAAGTGGATGTCAAACCCTACCAAGGTGAGATTGATGTTGTTAAGTTGAAACAATGTACTCCAAAAGTATTTGGGTGGTCTACATAGTCATTTATGAAGGTAGTTGATGTCGTTTAAACATAGGAGAATTGAAGAGGCTGATGTGCAAACACAATATTTGGAAAATATGGGTAAGAATAGAGGAAAACCAAGTGGTCCCAAGTAGAAAGACCACCAAGATGCTTCCAAGGAGGAAAAAGAAGAAGTGGAAAGGAAAGAACAAGAAGAAAATAGCCATTACACATTAGTGAAAGGATCCAAACAACCATTGTAACCATTGTAATATCAATGGTCACATTAAATATAAGTGTTGGAAGCTACATCTGGAGTTCAATCCAATGAATCACAATAAGTATTCCAACAGGACTAACACACTAACCATGGATTCGATAAATCAGTTAGAGAGCATCTCAGAGTAAATGAATATATTTTCTACACCACAATATAAAAGGAGGTGAATCTCAATAGCTTCCGTCCCAAGAAGAGAAGGGGATGACCAAACTCTTCCGTATTAATATCTAGGTCAAGATGACAAAGGCAGATGCTCTATTTTAGTCATTTCATGGGTCAACCTCATAGTAGAATATTTGGCTAGCAAACTTGGATTGGAATTTCATGACCATCCTCATCCATATTCATTGAAATGGGTAAATAAGGATGCAAAGATCAAAGTTACTAAGCAGTGTAAGATCAAATTTGCTATAAATGAAAAATATATTAATGAAGTGGAGGTAGATATAGTACCATTTGATGTGTGTGGTGTAGTGTTTGGAATCCCCTAAATGTAGATGAGGGATGAAATATCCATGTGGAAATAAAACCAATACCACGTGATCAATGATGGAAAGTCCTTCATCATCAATGCACACAAATGTAAATCCAATATCTCTCTGGTAAGTGATAACAAAGTAAGAAATTGAATAGTTATAGTAGGAATTTTGTATTACTCTTCGTAGGAGAGAATCAAGTGAGAGATGAATTGATAAAAGTAAACACATCTCTAAATGGATGTACTAAACAAAAAAAAAATATTAGTTGGAGGAGACTTTGTATGCAGAAAAAGAAGTGTCCAAGGATCCTAAAGGGTTACCACCTAAGAGGGAAGCGGAGCACAATATATATGTGTTTCTTGATTGCCCATTACCAAACATTGGGTTGTAAAGACAGTCCAATTTAGAAGTAGATGAAGTAAATAAATAGTTGCAACAACTATTGGAGTAAGGAGTAATTCAACCAAGAACTTCACCTTGTGTGTCACCTACCATATTAACACCCAAGAAGGACGGGACTTGGAGAATGTCTATCGAATACAAAGTTTTGAATCAGATCACCCTCAAGAATTGATACCCTTTTCCTAAGATCATTGAGTTTCTCTATTAGTTGCAACATTCCAAGTACTTCATTAAGTTGGACCTCAAATTAGGATACCAACAAGTACAAGTTAAAAAATAAGTCACCTAGAATGCCACCTTTAAGACAAGGAAAGGTCTATATGAATGGTTGGTAATGTTGTAGTATTCCATATATAAAATAGTATGCAGAAAAAAAATATTTTAGCTAGAAATGGAAAAACAACAATGATATAACCAGAACAATACCAGAATAATACCAGAATAACACCAAAATAACACCAGAAAGAGCACCTTGATTAATGATAACAATGTTCACTTGGTTCTTCAAGGGGGAAACATCCAGCAGAGAAGAGATCTATTACAATAATATCCAAGACAAAATTTATCGTACCCTCTAATCCTATTTATACTAAATTTGTATATCTAAAAGAACAATCTAGAGGAAGATCCTTCTAGAAGTGGAAGCTTCTATACGGTCTTCTTACATTTGAATTATTCTTCGGTATTGCTAGGCCTTATTAATATTGAAATTTATTACATGGAAATATATTATTCTACCTACATGTGGGGTTACAGAGGTTAGGTCCCTAACATGTCCTCCCCCTTAAAAATAGCCATGTCCTCAAGGCTTGAGATGAGGAAATTGTAGCAGAATGATAGTAGGTTCCCAAGTGGCATCTGTTGGAGTGGTATCTTTTCACTGGACTAACACTTCCTTGATGGTGCGCTGATGCAGATGATGCTCACGTAGGTCCAAAATTGATTGTGGTTGCAACCAAATGGATCCTTCTTCATCCAACTTAGGAAGGCTAGTTTGAGTTTGGCACTTAGTTACAATCACCTTGTTTAAGTAGGAGACATGAAAAACATGATGGATTTTAGAATGAATGGGCAAAGCTAACTGATAGGACATTTGTCCCACATGCTTGAGAACGGTATAATGACCATAAAATTTTTGTGCCAGTTTCTAACAATGGTCAGTATTGAGGGAAGTTTTCTTATAAGGTTGCAGTCAAAGAAACATCTGGTCTCCTTCAACAAATTGACGTTCAGAGAGACCTTGATCTTCCTATTACTTTGTGTGATTCTAGACCATGACCAAATTCTCTTTGAGGGTATGGAAAATAGCCTATAGAAATGTAAGTGTTTGGTCAACTGCCTAGACCTTCGAGACACCTGGAAGGTATGAGAGAACTGAAGGTGGATTTTGTCCATATACTTCTTCAATCTGAGTCATGCAGGTAGTTGTATGGTAAGAAGTGTTGTACCACCATTCAGCTAGTGGTAACCATTGAGCCCACTGATTTTTCCTTTCCGATGAAAAACACCTCAAATATGATTCCAAACACTTATTGACAACTTTAGTTTGAACATCAGTCTGGGGATGATAAGATGTGCTGAGATGTAATTAGGTGCCTTGTAGCCTAAACATTTCTTGCCAAAAATTGTTGGTGAAAGTGGGGTTTCGATCAGAAATAATAGAATGAGGCATGCCATGAAGCTTGAAGACCTAATCCATGAAAAGTTGAGCCATAGTGGAGGAAATAAATGGGTGTTGAAGACCATATAAATGAGAATAATTGGAAATATGATCAATGACCACCATGATGACTAATTTATTTCCCAATTTAGGTAATCCCACAATAAAATCCATAGAGATATCCCTCCAAATAGCAGGTGGAATCAGAAGTGGTTGTAGTGTTTCAGGAGCTTTGACTATTTTTCCCTTGTTGCATAGACAAACACCACCTTCTACCACAAAATTTTGAATGTCCTGTTTCATACCATCGCAAAAAAAAAAACATTTGACCCTGTCATAGGTTTTGGTAAACCCCGAGTGCCTAGTTGTGGGTGTAGCATGAAGCTACGCAAGTACCATGAATTTAAATTGTGACTGTTTACTTAAATACAAATGGCCTTTGTATCGAAGCTCATCATTGTTGGTTTGCTGATAGTTTTCCTAGCAACAATTTCCCTTGAGTTCCAAGATGAGATATTCCTAGCTACCTGTACGAGAGAGACCCTGATAAAAAAATGCCAAATTCCTTGGGTTATCCCTAATAAACAGATGGTACATCCCTTGGGTTATCCCTAATAAATGAATGGTACATCCCTTGGGTTAATCCTGATAAAAAGATGGTACATCCCTTGGGTTACCATGATAAATGGATGATACATCCCTTGGGTGATCCCTAATAAACAAATGGTGCATTCCTTGGGTTGGGAAGGTCAAGAAGAAGAGAGATGGTAGAAAAGTTGGGATAGTTGTAGGAGAATATCAGTTGGGTTAACAGATTTATGAGATGTGAGTGGACTGTGAGAGACCAACCTATTTTGTGGATTTCTAGCCTTAGATCGGGGGTGACTCGCTGCTGAGATTTAGAACAATCAGTCTACGATTGGGTGGAACATCTGTCCCAAGCAGTTGGTTGCACAATTCTTGTTTAAGAAAAGTGTTTTATTTTGTACTAAGTTATTTACTTGTGTTATTGTTGTGCATGAACTTTGCATCAATAAGAATGACTTATATGTTGTTGTAATGAACAATTTAGTTGTATCTCATGTTGATTATTATCATGTTTCAGATGCATAAGTTTTATGGTTGTTACTTTAGCTAAATCTGTCATAAATTGTAGTTGTAGGCTATGGGAAAATGTATAACAACTAAAAAATGGCTTTAATTAGTATAAGTTTCATTTTATGTGTAGTCCACACATATCGTTTCCTAGATGGAGGCTAGGTACGTTACTAAAATGGTATCATAGCTGATGACAAGAGATTTTTTGTGTGACGTGACCCATCCATGGTGGTTGAGTACGTTACAATATTACTCACACATGTGGATCTAGTCATGTGTGGACTTTCAAGAAGATTATGAAGGATCCAAAACCCTAACATTAGTTGGGGGTAGATGCATGAAAAAACTCTAACCCTAACATTAGATGATTATCAGGATATGTTAAATACTAGGCCACTAGGAAAGGAGGAGGCACCATTTTTATTGTAGTGTTTATTGTCCATATTTGAACAAAGAATCCAAGAGCATGATATTGAAGCATAAAAGAGGAAGTAGAAGATCCTATAACATCCATTTAGGCCACAATGTCTATGACAACTCCACATGGAGTGCATTGTCTTTGTACTTTCATTTCATCATCGAGAAGAAAAGAGTGGATCATATGCCTCACCTTCTAGCTAGGTGTTGGCCCTTGACCAAGTTTTGCAGGATCCTGACCTATTTTGGGACTTCGAAATCTGGTCGAATACGAAACACAAGATGAAGAAGAGATCGCAGGATCTCGGCCCCTTTTTGGGTCCTTTTTGGGATTTGGGACTATGTAATGGGTATGGGATGTCGGCCCATGGGTTTACCCATGTTTAGGCCTATTTTGTAAAGTATAAATAGATGTCTAGGAAATGTAAGGAGGAGCACCTATGTGATGAGAGATCGATAAGATAAGTGCTAAGTGCAAGTATGGTCTGTAAATTCTCTATGCATATTGTGAGGGACTTGCAGAGCTAAGTGCAAGAGGTTGTAACAAGCCGTGAAGGGCTTTGCGATGTAATGCAAGGAAGAAGGATTTAGCGAGTTGCACAGGTATTCTATCCTATGCAGAGTAGGGTTTTGAGGCTCTGTGCATGTAACCTATTGAAGAATCTAATAAAGAGGAAGATTTGGTGGACGTAGCCCCAGGGTGGGGGTGAACCACGTAAATACTATGTTATTCTTCTCTGTGCAATGTTCTGATGTGTTTATGTCTTTTCTTGCTAAGTGCTTTGAGATAGATAGATAGATTTGTTTATGCTTTGTGCTTATGATGAATCTGGATATTAGATCTGACATAGGTGAATTTGCTTAGTGCTTGAATATGCTAGATATTACCCATTTATTTATGCTAAGTGCTTAAATACATTAAATCAAGGTGAATGTTGCGATGCTCTGTTTTTCCTGTGGAGTAGAGATTGGTTAAACAATGATGAACTAATGGTACTAAGTGCTCTATCAAGTATTATAATCACAGATCTGTGTCCCAGCTAAGGTTGCATACACTTGAGTCCTGCAACCACCCCTGCCTCTACCTCGGGTGAGACTTCATATGCTTCGCAGGGGTTTTCGAAAGGGCCGGTAGGTAGGGTTTTTTTGGTGCGCTGTTGTAGCATTGAACCCTGGGTCTACCCCTATGTCAACAAATGGTTTTTTTGCCGACACTTGAAGTTGTGATTGTTGGGAACTGAGGAAGAAGAAGCTTTGTGCAAATATCCGATCTGAAATTGTGGAATCTCTATGCGTAGATCTGTTGCCCTAATGCGCAATACTCTACTTGATTTATAAAGCTCTGTGCTAAAGAAAGAAGTCTGATCTGAAGAGAAGAGGCCAAATCTAGGTAAGATTTAGAAGCTTAGTTCTCTAAGGAAGGTAAAAGTGAGAATTTCTGATTAAAAGAGGTAAGATTTATAAGCTATGTGCTCTAATAGTGAAATTTTTTAGATTTGAAAGCTTTGTTCTCTATAGAGGTAAGATAAGTGGAAATTTTTGTTTCAACAGTATGAATCTAGGTATGTTTGATAGATTATATCCTAGCTTGAAAACTAGGGCACTGATAGATGAAAAAAGGTTTGATATGAGTAGATCTGATAAGAATAGTGAAAGATAGGTTATACCTATGCATAGAAAGAATGTTTGGACTAACAAGTGGATGCAGGATCCTAGAAATATTTTTTTGTAGGTCAACCACTATGATCCTAGCGCACAGTACAGGAAAGGCTGGGGCTCATTTAAAATAAAGAGAGGATTAACCCTCTGTTACAGTTGCAGAAAACCAGGACATCTTGCTAAGGAATGCCCTAGAAGAAGACCTAGTTGTTTTTGTTGCAAAGCTATGGACCATGAAGTATTGGATTGCCCTAGAATGATTGCTAAACTTGAAGAAATGAATATGAGACAAGAAAACCATAAGGCAGATCCAGGAACTAAGATTATGGCAGAATCCCAGAAAGAATCAGAGAAAGTATTGTTACAGATGAGAGAAACCCTGAATAAACACCTACATGCCAGATTATCAGAGATCGTCAAAGAAAAATATGCCTTGAAGAAATATTAGGAGACTTTGATGTTGAATGTGTTCTGGTTGAGGAAACATAGGTGAATATCATGACAGAAAGAGCCCGAGAACTTTTAGGAAAGACTGTTATGGTTCATTCACTGGGAGGAATAAGATTATTTAGAGGAAAACTGATAACCCTATGTGGGAAGCTCGCTCAGATACCTATGAATGCCAATGGAACTTCGATAGAAGAAGATTTTGAAATCATTAAATTTATTGAGGACAATGCCCCATTTACCATGTTACTAGGGAGACCTTGGATTGAAAAATCTCAGGCCAGAAGGAAAGAAGAAGAAGCCTTAGAGCAGAAGAAGCAAGAGTTGAAAGAATTCATGACTAGGAAGATCGCACACTTGATTGGAGAATAGAAGAACATATCGAAGCTAGTTAACATTATAGATTCAAATGTTGAAGTTACAAGAATACCAGAAGATTGTAGTACCTATTCCAGATACAGATGAAGTGTTACCCTTAAATCCCAGGAAAGAATCTCCACAACGCAAAGTTACTATGCCAAAAGAAGATAAGAATCAGAACGGAAAAAGGCATACCGAGACAAAGCTCTCTGGGAAGAAGGCTAGAAAGCTAAGTAAGAAGAGTGCTAAGTTTCAAAAGGCTCCAGAAGGAACCTTGCAGAAGGAAAATTTGCAAAATTGGAACTTCACCAGGATATCAGAACAACGACACATGGAACTTCACCATGGTGAAGCAATATAGCCATTGAGGACATTATAACATTTAGACCAATTCTTTGAACATATAGAAAGACATTTATGGACAAACATCTCTCCATTTGACCATTGGGACCGCACCATAACGAATATCATAGAGTTAATGAAGGCTTCATACCTATTGTAAGTGACCCGTTACTGAGTTACCTACTTATCCCGTCGTGCTATGCACCGAGAACACTTTTTCCAACTAAGAGTTTGAGCCCACAGAATAAGTTGATTTTTCACCGTGATCATCGTATTATTGCTCTCTATCTCATTACTGTGTCTAAGTTACTCCCTGAACCTAAGATTGTTAACCCCGAGTACGTATGTCGGACGAGTTGAGTGCTAAAGAGAAATTTGTTGAATAAGTTTTGATTGACCTCATGACTGAAAGAGTCATGTCGATGTCTATAGGAGTACAAGCATCATTGATGAGAGGACTGGAAGCCTCTCCGTCGATCGCTCACGGAGCCAGACCATCCTGACCATCAGATGAAAAGTGAACCAAGCACAGGGACGATTTAGCGAATTCCAAATTGATTCCGACTATCTTAGCCACCTACATACCACCTTTGAGTGGCGCAGTAAATAGAGATAACATGCCCATAGATTTCGACTACACCTTGGTCACTGTGTACTTCCCGAAGGGGATACGTACAGTTCGACCAGACAAAGATAATATTGCAACGTTGAAGTTCAACGACTTCAACCTCAGAGATCACAAAGTATATAACATGCTCACCCGACATAAGTACCTGACCAGAACTAAGGGGAACAATTCGAAGATAATCCCCCAGTTGTGGAATATGAACCTAATGTAGTCCACCCTGCTGAACATCATGAAGATTCCCCACTTCGGAAGACACCAGGAGGTAAATGCATGTGTCAAGTTGCTGCTGTCTTTTTACCATGGTGATTATTTGTGGCTAAACTGTTGTATCACATTTGATCCGACGTTGATCAATCAGATCACGGGATTGAGTATGCAAGGACATCATCCCCAAGAATTTTACCCTGGAAAAGGCATGGATCACGCTCTGGCCCAGAAGTTCAAGGACACTTATGGAAATGTCAAGAAGGGAACGCGAGCCTACAAGGTAGCCTCTATATAGAGTGGTACAGTGCACCTCGCCTGTCAATTGATTGCAGGGAAGTTAGTATGAAAGAACTGACCTACCCAAGTCATTGGTTTATTATTTGACCTCACAAGGAAGTGTGCAAAAGGCCTTCAAATGAACTGGGTGAAGTACCTGATGACCCAGTTGGAAATCGACTACAGAGAATCCTAGGATCAAGGATATAAATTTCATTTTAGTTGGATCTTGATCCTAATCGCTTTTGTTGCCTGGGAGATGTCGAAGAAGTTCAACACATTGTGGTATTCGAGCGATATGAATAAATAGTGGTAGTCCAATGTTGTCTTTCATACCTACTACAATCAACTGAAGATATCCATACAGTCCGAGCCTCGCATGACCCTAAATACTCTACACCGATTCATGCCTTTGATGAATTTCAGCTCAGATCGACATTTTATTTACATCACAACACGTGCTGACAAACACAAGAAACAACTTCAATCCTACTATAAGTTGACGAAGGAGGATTTGGAGGAGATCACCAAGGACTGGTCGACGAACCTCCTCATTCCAGAATACCCTGCGGAGATATCTAACATCGATAGCCCAAAAACTGCGCAGGATACACCTGGACCTAGCAAGACAAAGAAGATCGAGGAGGTCCAAGAATTAGATAGTGCATCCGTGAAGACAACTTCCATGTCACCTGACCAAGGGGGTGGTGATGAAGTCGAAGCTAAACAAAGGCCCAATGAAGTAACCCCGCCCAGAGATGAGGCTGACCCCTTAAAGAAGAGGAAGGTTTCCCCCTCGAAGCCTTCTTCTCAGAAGAAATTGAAAGCCACCATGACCAAGATGCAGATTGTCCTCACCTCTGACAACTTTGACTTCCTCATAGCAGCCATGAAAAATGCTTCACTAGATATAGAAGAAAAGCAAGTAGTGAAGCAAGAAGAAATGTATGATAGGATTGAAGTTGAGCTTCTAGGAGTACAACAGGATCTTCAGTCCAGCCACACAGTCTCCACTATGCCTCTTCCATCGGGAGAACTAGAGTTGGGAGATGTGCCAACCCAACTCCACTGATTAGCCGATACAGTCGAAGCTCGTCTTCGATGAGTACAAGAGGAAACAGAACAAGCCACCCATGATTTGATGCAAGTACAGGGAGTACATGTAGAGCAATGCAATGCTGTAGAATAGGAAAAGCTTTCTCTCCAAGTGAAGTTGGATGAAGAAAAAGCATAGCTACAACAAGAAAAGGAACAGTTGCTCGTGGAGCAACTCGAAGTAAAGGAAGTGGTCAACAAAGCACTTCGCTCTGTGACAGTTATAGAAGTAAAAGAATAAGATCAAGTTACACAACAAGTAGTGCAACTTGAAGAAGTGATCCAACAGCTACAACAATGCATCATAGACTTAGAACTACGTGCAGTACCCGAGACCCCACAAGATGTAAGAGACGAAAGAGAAGAAACCGCCCAGAGCGCAGTTGAAAGGATAAAGGCTCTTACCTTGGAATGTAAGCAACTCATTGATCATAGTTACCTAACATATGAGCGACTCGTTGAGAGTCCAGAACTAAGAGCACTGGAGTCACAACTCCAAGAGGTGAAGTATCAAGCCGAAAAGATACAGGCACAGTTGAAGCCCCTGCCAGCTATGGAATGAATGAAGTGATCCCAAGAGCAGTGGACCGCTCAGCAACAGATCCACACTATCGAGAGTAGAGTTATGGAGGTAACTCAGAAACTCCAACCTGTACAAGATAAGGCCTATCAATTATTTATAGAGGTAGAAGGCCAAGGAGTAGGGTTAGAGCAGGTTGTCACTATAGCCAAACAATGTCTAGAAGGAACTATCAACGATACAATCATCCAAGAGTTTGCTGAATAAGAGGTTGTCACACAACAACAAGTCAAAGCATATCGAGCCAAGCTCGAGGCGTTCGAAGCAGAAGTAGTCAGACCAGAGTGACTCGTGACGAGTCACAGGTGAGTGTTGGGGGCATGTTGGCCCTTGAGAAAGTTTTAGAGGATCCTGACCTATTTTGGGACTTCGACATCCTGTCGAAGATGGAACGCAAAACGAAGTAGAGATCATGGGATCTCGACCCCTTTTTGGGTCTTTTTTGGGTCCTTTTTGGGATTTGGGACTATGTAATGGGTATGGGATGTCAACCCATGGGTTTACCCATGTTTAGGCCTATTTTGTAAAGTATAAATAGATGTCTAGGCAATGTAAAGAGGAGCACCTATGTGATGAGAGATCGATAAGATAAGTGCTAAGTGAAAGTATGGTATGTAAATTATCTGAGCATATTATGAGAAACTTGCAGAGGTAAGTGCAAGAGGTTGTAATAGGCCATGAAGGGATTTATGTTGTAATGTAAGGAAGAAGGATCTAGTGAGCTGCATAGGTCTTTTGTCGTATGCAGAGTAGGGTTTTGAGGCTCTGTGCATGTAACCTATTGAAGAAGCTAATAAAGAAGAAGAGTTGGTGGATGTAGCCCCAGGGTGGGGGTGAACCACGTAAATAATGTGTTATTATTCTCTGTGTGATGTTCTGATGTGTTTATGTCTTTTCTTGCTAAGTGCTTTGAGATAGATAGATATATCTGTTTATGCTTTGTGCTTATGATGAATCTGGATGTCAGATCTGACATAGGTGAATGTGCTTAGTGCTTGAATATGCTAGATCTGACCCATTTGTTTATGCTAAGTGCTTAAATACATTAGATTAGGGTGAATGCTGTGATGCTCTTTTCCTACGAAGTAGAGATTGGCTAAACAATGATGAACCAACAGTGCTAAGTGCTCTATCAAGTATTATAATCATAGATCTATGTCCCAGCTAAGGTTGCATACACTTGAGTCCTGCAACCACCCTTGCCTCTACCTCGGGTGAGACTTCATCTTCTTCGCAGGTGTTGCTGAAAGGACCGGTAGTTAGGGTTTTGTTGGTGTGTTGTTGTAGCGTTGAACCCTGGGTCTGCCCTTGTGCCAACACTAGGTTTTTCTCTTATTAGATTTTCACATGGTACATATTGTGTTCTTTGTGTGTATGATGTGTTATTTTCTTAGCTTCTTTTATTTTAGTTTCAACTTATTCTAGTATTTTCCATGTTAAACTAGTAATATTAAATTTGCAATCTAAAGTAAAATACTTCATAGTAAAAGGTTGTAGAATATTATAATATTTGTTGTGACAAATTGTTCCAATGGAATATCCATGGAAATTTACATATCCTATTGGTATCAAAGCATTTTTCTTTGGGGTTTTTGTGGGAAGTTGCAGGATCCATGAATTGGTGTAAATTCTAAAAAACCTTATTCATGGTGGATAAGTATAGTAACAATCCATGGGATGAGTTGGAAGATATATTTTCAAATTTGGAAGCACAAGTCACTGACATCTCTTGCAACATGGTGATTCTCATGGTGGATATAGAGAATGAGTTTGGACCTTTAAGGCAGTTTGGTGGTGTTGGGTATGTGTTATATTCTTTGCATGTGTGTGTGTGTGGGTGCGTTAGATACGAAAACTATGCTTTCCTAGGGGGG
>ML779794.1:819506-849456 GCA_009831015.1 Picea engelmannii
GGATGATCACTGTGTATATTCCAAGCAGGTTGGTAATCACTTCATTTATGTAGTGTTGTATGTTGATGACATGTTGTTGGTAGGAAATAACATGGATGTTATCAAGGAGGTGAAATCGTAGCTATCCTCCAAATTTGACATGAGGGATCTCGGTGCTACTAACTTCATTCTGGGAATGGAGATTAAAAGAGATCGTGTAAACAGGAAACTCTGGTTGAATCAAAGAAAATATGTTGAAATGATATTGCAGAGGTTTAATATGCATGGAAGTAAACTGGTCAAGGTTCCTATTCCTATAGGTGTAAAGTTATCTACAGATCGTGTCCCAAGACACAGGAAGAAGAAGAGGACATGTCCCATGTTCCATATGCCAGTGTAGTTGGCAGTTTGATGTATGCAATGGTTTGTACTAGACCAGACATTGCACATGCAATGGGAGTTTTGAGCAAGTATATGTTAAACCAGGGAAGGAGCATTGGACAGTAGTAAAGAGGGTCTTCAGGTATCTTCGTGGCACCACCAGTTATGGATTTTGCTACCAAGGAAGAACGAGATTGGATAGAGTGGTGGACATACATGGCTTTGTTGATGCATACTGGGTTGGAGATTTGGATCGCAGAAGATCTACAAGTGGGTATGTGTTTAACCTATTTGGAGGAGAAATCAGTTGGATGAGCAAAAAACAGGCTATAGTGGCACTCTCAACTATAGAAGCTGAATACATGGTAGCCACTCATGCAAGAAAGGAAGAAGTATGGTTACAAAGATTGTGTTAAGGTATTGGGTTGGTACAAGAAGCATTGAGATTAGACATTGACAGTCAGAGTGCAATATTCCTGGCAAAGAACCCAGCTTATCATTCGAAGACAAAGCATATTGATGTTCAGTATCACTTTGTGAGAGACATGGTTGAGGAAAAGAAGGTGTTGCTGGAAAAGGTTGACACTTTGAAGAATGTTGCGGATTCATTGACAAAGTCTGTGAGCATAGAAAAGTTCTCCTGTTTTTTTTTTTAATGGGCGGTTTTTGCTATTTTTAGCGGATTTGTAAATTAATCCCGGATTAAGGGATTAGGGTTTTGGTATCTACAGAATAACTAAAAGCATTGTATATATTTTATGGTGAATGGTGAAATTCGATATAATGAAAATAAGAAAGGTTTTCTTAGTTGAGGGTTTCCGGTATAAAATCTCTGTGTACTCTGTGTATGAGCCATTGATTAATTTCTGTATTGCTTAAGAATCTATATGCATTGCTTTACTTCGCAAGTTTAAAACTTACAGGTGGCTCCAACTCAGAATCTTGATCAAACGAGAAATATAGAGTTAATGAAGATCCATAAAAGGGGCCAGAAAAAGGGCTAGAGAAAGATAGACCAAATTCTAATGCCATCATTTCTTCCTAGTTCTATTTAAAGTGGAAGTGAAAGTGGATGTCAAACCCAACCAAGGTGATATTGATGTTGTTAATTTGAAACAATGTACTCCACAAGTATTTAGGTGGTCTACATAGTCATTTATGGAGGCATTTGATGTCGTTTAAACATAGGACAATTGAAGAGGCTTATGTGCAAACATAATATCTGGAAAATATGGGTAAGAATAAAGGAAAACCAAGTGGTCCCAAGTATAAACACCACCAAGATGATTCCAAGGAGGGAAAGAAGAAGTGGAAAGGAAAGAACAAGAAGACAGTAGCCATTACACATTAGTGAAAGGATCCAAACAACCATTGCAACCATTGTAATATCAATGGTCACACTAAAGATAAGTGTTGGAATCTACATCTAGAGTTCAATCCAATGAATCATAATAGGTATCCCAACAAGACTAACACACTAACCATGGATTCAAGCAACCGGGTAAGGAGCATCTCAGATGTAAATGAAAATATTTTCTACACCACAATATAAAAGGAGGTGAATCTCAATAGCTTCCATCCCAAGGAAGAGAAGGGGATGACCAAGCTCTTCCGTATTAATATCTAGGTCAAGATCACAAAGGTGAATGCTCTATTTTAGTCATTTCATAGGTCAGCCTCATAGTATAATATTTGGTTAGTAGACTTGGATTGGAAGTTCATGACCATCCTCATCCATATTCATTGAAATGTGTAAATAAGGATGCAAAGCTCAAAGTTACTAAGCACTGTAAAATCAAATTTGCTATAAATGAAAAATATATTAATGAAGTGGAGGTAGATGTAATACCATTTGATGTGTGTGGTGTAGTGTTTGGAATCCCCTAAATGTAGATGAGGGATGCAATTTCCATGTTGAAATAAAACTAGTACCACTTGATCAATGACGGAAAGTCCTTCATGATCAATGCACACAAATCTAAATCCAATATCTCTTTGGTAAGTGCTAACAAAGTAAGAAATTGAATAGTTATATTAGGAAGTTTGTATTACTATTCGTAGGAGAGAATCAAGTGAGAGATGAATCAATACAAGTAAACACATCTCTAAAGGGATGTACTAAATAGAAAAAAAAATATTAGTTGGAGGAGATTTTGTATGCATAAAAATAAGTGTTCAAGGATCCTAAAGGGTTACCACCTAAGAGGGAAGTGGAGCACAAGATATATTTGTTGCTTGACTGCCCATTACCAAACATTAGGCTGTAAAGACAATCCATCCTAGAAGTAGATGAAGTGAAAAAATAGTTGCGACAATTATTAGAGTAGGGAGTAATTCAACCAAGAACTTCACCTTGTGTGTCACCTACCATCGTAGAACACAAGAAGGATGGGACTTGGAGAATGTCTATTTAATACAAAGTTTTGAATCATATCACCCTCAAGAATTGATACCCTTTTCCTAGGATCAATGAGTTTCTATATTAGTTGCAACATTCCAAGTACTTCATTAAGTTGGACCTCAAATTAGGATACCACCAAGTACAAGTTAAAAAATAAGTCCCCTAGAATGCCACGTTTAAGACAAGGAAAGGTCTATATGAATGGTTGGTAATGTTGTAGTATTCCAGATATAAAATAGTATGTTGAACAAAAATATTTTAGCTAGAAATGGCAGAGCAACAATGATATAACCAGAACAATACCAAAATAATACCATAATAACACCAGAATAACACTAGAAAGAGCACCTTGATTAATGATAGAAATTTTCACTTGCCTCTTCAAGGGGGAAACCTCCAGCAAAGTAGAGCTCTATTAAAATAATATCCAAGACAAAAATTCGCATACCCTCTACTCCTATTTATAGTAAATTTGTCTATCCAAAAGAACAATCTAGAGGAATATCCTTCTAGAAGCGGAAGCTTCTATTAGGTCTTCTTACATTTGAATTATTCTTCCTTATTGCTAGGCATTTATTACATGGAAATATATTATTCTACCTACATGAGGGTTTACGGAGGTTAGGTCCCTAACATGTCCTCCCCCTTAAAAATAGCCTTGTCCTCAAGGCTTGAGATGAGGAAATTGTGGCAGAATGCTAGTTGGTTCCTAAGTGGCATATGTTGGAGTGGTATCTTTCCACTGGACTAACACTTCCTTGATGGTGTGTTGATGCAGATGACGCTCATGCAGGTCAAAAATTGCTTGTGGTTGCAGCCAGATGGAGCCTTCTTCATCCAACTTAGGAAGGCTAGTTGGAGTTTGGCACTTGGTTTCAATCACCTTCTTTAAGTAGGAGACATAGAAAACATGACAGAGCTTATAATGATTGGGTAAAGATAACTGATAGTACACCTGTCCCACACGCTTGAGAACAGTATAATGACCGTAAAATTTGGGAGCCAGTTTCTGAAAATGGTCAGTCTTGAAGGAAGTTTTCTTATAAGGTTGTAGTCGAAGAAACATATGGTCTCCTTCAACAAATTGATGTTAAAAGCGACCTTGATATGCCTATTTCTTCATGTAATTCTCAGCCATGACCAAATTCTCTCTGAGGGTATGGAGAATAGCCTATCGAACTGTAAGAGTTTGTTCAACCGTCTGGATCTTTGAGACACCTGGAAGGTATGAGATAATTGAAGGTGGATTTTGTCCATATACTGCTTCAATAAGAGTCATGCAGGTAGTTGTATGGTAAGAAGTGTTGTACCACCATTCAGCTAGTGGTAACCATTGAGCCCACTGATTTTTCCTTTTCGATGCAAAACAACTCAAATATGTTTCCAAAACCTTATTGACGGCTTGAGTTTGACCATCAGTCTGGGGATGATAAGATGTGCCAAGATGTAATTGGGTGCCTTGTATCCTGAACAGTTCTTGCCAAAAATTGCTGGTGAAAGTTGGTTCTTGATAAAAAACAATAGAATGAGGCATGCCATGAAGCTTGAAGACCTGATCCATGAAAATTTGAGCCATAGTGGAGGTCGTAAATGGGTGTTGAAGAGAAAATAAATGAGCATACTTGGAAATATGACCAACGACCACCATGATGACTGATTTATTGCCCAATTTAGGTAATCCCACAATAAAATCCATGGAGATATCACTCCAAATAGTAGGTGGAATCAGAAGTGGTTATAGTGTGCCAGGAGATTTGACTATTTTTCCCTTATTGCGTTGACAAACATCACATTCTACCACAAAATTTTGAACGTCATGTTTCATATCATCCCAGAAAAAAGAACGTTTGAACGGTCATAGGTTTTGGTAAACCCTGAGTGCCTAGTTGTGGGTGTAGCATGAAGCTCAGAAAGTATCATGGATTTAAGTTGTGTCTATTTAATTAAAGACAAATGGCCTTTGTAGTGAAGCTCATCATTTTTTTGGTTTGTTGATAGTTTTCCTAGCAATAGTTTCCCTTGAGTCCCTAGCTGATAGATTCCTAGATACCTGTGCCAAAGAGACCCTGATAAACGATTGGAAAATTCCTTGGGTTATCCCTGATAAATAGATGGTACATCCCTTGGGTTATCCCTAATAATTGAATGGAACATCCCTTGGGTTAACCATGATAGCAACTATTGGAGTAAGGAGTAATTCAACCAATAACCTCACCTTGTGTGTCACCTACCATCATAGCACCCAAGAAGGATGGGACTTAGATAATGTCTATAGAATACAAAGTTTTGAATCAGATCACCCTTGAGAATTGATACCCTTTGCCTAGGATCAATGAGTTTCTATATTAGTTGCAACATTCCAAGTACTTCACGAGTTGGACATCAAACTAGGATACCACCAAGTACAAGTTAAAAAATAAGTCACCTAAAATTCCACCTTTAAGACAAGGAAAGGTTTATATGAATGGTTGGTAATGTTGTAGTATTCCAGATATAAATTGGTATGCAGAACAAAAATATTTTAGCTAGAAATGGCAGAACACCAATGATATAACCAGAAAAATACCAGAATAACACCAGAAAGAGCACCTTGATTAATGATAGCAATGTTCATTTTCCTCTTTGAGGGGGAAACCTCCAGCATAGCAGTTGTCTATTACAATAGTATCCAAGACAAAACTTCTCATACCCTCTACTCCTATTTATACTAAATTTGTCTATCCAAAAGAACAATCTAGAAGAAGATCCTTCTAGAAGCGAAAGCTTCTATTAGGTCTTCTTACATTTGACTTATTCTTCCTTATCGCTAGGACTTATTAATATTGGCCTTTATTACATGGAAATATATTATTCTACCTACATGAGGGGTTACAGAGGTTAGGTCCCTAACATGTCCTCCCCATTAAAAATAACCTTGTCCTCGAGGCTTGAGATGAGGAAATTGTTGCAGAAGGGTAGTTGGTTCCCAAGTGGCATCTACTAGAGTGGTATGTTTCCACTGGACTAACGCTTCCTTGATGGTGCACTAACCCATATGATGCTCATGCTAGTCCAAAATTGCTTGTGGTTGAAACCAGATGGATCCTTCTTCATCCAACTCAGGAAGGCTAGTTTGAGTTCCACGCTTAGTTCTAATCACCTTCTTTAAGAAGGAGACATGAAAAACATGATGGAGATTAGAATGACTGGGAAAATATAACTGATAGGACACCTGTCCCACACACTTGAGAACAGTATAAGGACTATAAAATTTGGGTTCTAGTTTCTGATAATGGTTAGTCTCGAGGGAAGTTTGATTATAAGGTTGTAGTCGAAGAAACACCTAGTCTCCTTCAAAAAATTGATGTTCAGAGTGACCTTGATCTACTTGTTTCTTCATGCGATTCTGGGCCATGAACAAATTCTCTTTGAGGGTATGGATAATAGCCTATCGAACTGTAAGCATTTGGTCAACCGCCTGGACCTTCGAGACACCTAGAAGGTATGAGAGAACTGAAGGTGGATTTTGTCCATATACTACTTCAATAGGAGTCATGCGGGTAGTTGTATGGTAAGAAGTGTTGTAACCATTAAGCCCACTAATTTTTCCTTTCTGATGCAAAACATCTCAAATATGTTTCCAAAAACTTATTGATAAATTCAGTTTGACCATTAGTATGGGGATGATAAGATGTGCTGAGATGTAATTGGGTGCCTTGTAGCCTGAACAATTCTTTCCAAAAATTGCTGGTGAAAGTGGGGTCTCGATAAAAAACAATACAATGAGGCATGCCATGAAGCTTAAGACCCAATCCATGAAACATTGAGCCACAATGGAGGTGGTAAATGGGTGTTGAAGAGCACATAAATGAGCATAATTGGAAAGATGATCAATGACCACCATGAGGACTGATTTATTGCCCAATTTAGGTAAGCCCATAATAAAATCCATAGAGATATCCCTCCAAATAGTAGGTGGAATCAGAAGTGGTTGTAGTGTGCCAGGAGCTTTGACTGTATTTCCTTTGTTGCATTGACAAATATCACATTCTACCACAAAATTTTGAATGTCCTGTTTCATACCATCCCAGAAAAAAGAACGTTTGACCCGGTCATAGGTTTTGGTAATCCTTGAGTGCCTATCTATGGGTCTAGCATGAAGCTCAGAAAGTACCATGGATTTAAGTTGTGACTTTTTACTTAAATACAAATGGCCTTTGTAGCGAAGCTCATCATTTTTCCAAGAGTACCCTTGGGAAATTGGAGAATTGGTGTGCAATTGTTGGATTAGATGCGAAATTTTGGGATCTTGTAGCCATTCCTGGCGAACAAGTTGGAGCCAATCTAGTACAATGAAGGAGAGGGATAAAAGGGACCCTTCATATTCATATTTTCTTGAAAGTGCATCAACAACCACATTGTCTTTGCATTTCTTGTAAATGATATCATAATCATATCCAAAAAGATTAGTCACCCATTTTTGTTTCTCCGAGGAGGAAGGGAGTTGTTCTAGAAAATAGTTGAGGCTTTGACGATATGTCTTAATTTGGAGGCGTTTCCCCAATAGATAAGTGCGCCAAAGATCCATTGCATGAAAAATAGAAAAAATTTCCTTTTCATAGATTGATTGGCCCAAATGTCGCTCTGACAATTTTTGCTGGTAAAGGCCAAAGGATGACCATCTTGCATAAGGAATGCTCCAATTCCTCTCCTGAAAGAATCACATTCCAGGACAAAGGTCTTTTTGAAATCAGGAATGTCCAGGACTATAGTGATGCACATGGTCACCTTCAAGAATTGAAAATTCTGATCGACTGCGGGAGTCCAAGTGAAAGAATTATTTTAAAGGAGAGCAATGAGAGGTGCTGCAATATTTCCATAATTATTAACAAAATTGTGATAATATCTTGCTAAACCTAGAAATCCACACAATATTTTGAGAGTCTTTGGGCGAGGCCAATCCTGCATAGCTTCAATCTTCTTAGGATCCACCCTGACACATGCCTTTCCAACAATATGACCCAAGTACTTGACTTCTGAGGCGCCAAAAGCACATTTAGATTGTTTGAGGAAAAGTTGGTGCTGAGAGAGTAGTTGTAGAACTTGTTCCACATGAGCAAGATGGTTTGTCCAGGTTTTACTATAGATGAGTATATCATCAAAGAAAACTAATACAAAATGATGTAGAAAAGGATGAAAAACATGATTCATGAGGCTTTTGAAAGTGGAGGGAGAATTACACAAGCCAAAGGGAATGACCAAAAAATCATAGTGGCCCTCATGAGTTTGAAATGCACTCTTAGGAATGTCTACCTCGTTCATACGTATCTAGTGGTAGACAAAATGAAGATAAAGTTTAGTAAAGAACTAGGCACCACTCAATTCATCCAAGAGGTCATCAATAACAGGAATGGGAAATTTGTCTTTAATGCAAGTGAGTTTGTTGAGAGAGAGGAATTCAATACACAAGACCACGAGATAAGAGTAGGGGCTCGTACTAGGACGAATAACACATGCAGTGAGAAATTCTTGAACAATTTTATTAATTTCATTTTTCTGGGAAAAGGGATGACGATAGGGACAACAATTGGAAGGAAGGCTATCGGGGACAAGAGGAATGCAATGATCATTAACACCACGGGGAAGGAGGAAGTACTTGGGGAGTGGAAAAAACAACTTGATGTTTGGAGAGGATGGATTAGAGGTCTTGCGGAACAGAGGGTGTCTTAGTGGCGTGAATGGCATGGAGTTGTGCAATAATGCCAGAATGCCATTTTTTGAGGATCTTTTCCATGTGATGGGAACTGATGATCTCCAGGGAATTGGCGGTGATGCCTTGTAACTTATATTGTTGGCCCTCCTGGTTGAATTGCATGGTTAATTCCTTAAAATCCATGAGAATGGGACCCAAAGTCCTTAGCCATTATGCACCCTACACAATGTCATAATCACCCATGTCGATAGAAAACATATGAGATTTCGTGTGGTACTGACCAATTTGGAGGCACACATTTCCACAATGCCCCCCACATTTAATGGACCTGCCATTGACAATCATGATTTGAAAATTATTGACTGCATGGATGTAACAATTAGTTTATTGGACAATGTGGCGATGAATAAAATTATGGGTGCTTCCACTATCAACAACTATGATGACCTTCCGATGCTTAATGTAACCAATTAACTTGAGGGTTTGGGGAGCAGAACACCTAGTGAGAGTATTCAAGGAAATGACTGGTTCAATTTTAGGAGGGTCGAAGGGTGGGGTCATGTCAGTGGGTTCAGGTGATTCTCCCATAGGGGGGGCCTTGACATCATCTTACAAAACATCCTCGGAGATGGCCATAAAAATATTTTGTTCCTCACACTCGTGCCCCGGAAAATATTTGTCATCACAATTATAACAAATTCCTTTGAGTTTGCATTCAACCATTTATTCCCTGGTCAATTTATGGATCTTTAGTGGAGTGGAAGGAGGAGTGGGAGTGATTGTCTTAGGGTGAGGAATAAAGGAGGGTTTTTGGGTTTGAGAAGAGAAAAAATGTTGGGATTCCTTATCTCTTTTAGTATCTTCCACCCAACTCTAAGGCTGACCCATGAGGGCATGGGCATGAATCTCATCCTTGAGGCCACTGATAAAACATTCTCAGAAAAAATCATCAGACATGCCCTCTGTACGGAAATCCAATCGCTCAAAAGAGGATATAAAGTCTTCCACTGTGCCATATTGTTTCAACTTTGTCAAATGACTTAAATGGTCGGTGTCAGTGTTAAAGCATTCATAAATATCTGCCATAAATTGTGTCTAAGCCACATACCCTTGGTGGGCATTTTTTCTCCATTGCCATCATTGCTATCGTTCTTGATCTAGATGGTGAACACCATTATGGAGTTACTCCAACTCATATGTAATGCCATACCAAGAGAAATAATGTTCCATTTGAGTTACCAAGCCAGTGGGATCCGAGCCATCAAATGTTTTCACATCCACACGTGGAAGGTGTTGATCACACCGAAAGTGATGTGGCTGAAAATTCTGGGAATTAGAGGAAGTTTCACCTTCAGAGTGCAAAGGTGGGTCAGAGGAGGGAAGATCTGCAGGGATATTCAGCTTGGCGCAGATCATGTTAGTGAAGGATGCAAGATGGGTAGCGAGGTCCTATTTGATGGTTTCCATTTTGGCATCTATGGAGGAATGCATTTTCTTATTGATGGTGGAAAAATTGGCACTGAGCTTTCTCACTTCCTTTTGGGTCTTTGTGAAAATAGAGGACAAGGAATTGAAGCGAGCTTCCAAGTCTTGGCTATGGGCATGGGCCATGATGAAGAGGGAAAATGAAAAGGGACAAGTGAGACCACATATAAAATGGGTTATGGGTTAAGTGTATCATGAATATCAGGGCAAGGAGGGGAATCCAAAGAGGTAAGGCCCAAATAAGGGTATTGGAAGGGGGTTGAGTCCATGGGAAAAACAATTGGTTGAAAAATAATAGGTATGACTGCGATAAGGGTGAAGAGAGGAATCCAACTAGATAGGGATCAAATAATTGTGCGAACAGTAGTACTCAACCCAATATTCCTGCGGAGTTATACTCTGATCTGAATTGCGGTGTTGAAATGCCCAAATTCTTAACAGGAATAAATGTGTAGTAATTTCGCAACTTGAATGTAGGAGGCATAGTTGCGTGACAATAGATCTTGTATGTTACATTTTTGTTTATGTCCCAAGGGTTAGGGTATGAAGGGTGTATAAAGACAAGGATTTTCCCTATGCTATAGCTCTCTGATATATGTGCAGGGTCCAATAGTAGCACTCGGACCAATATCTTAGGACACCAACTAAGGTGGCTAGAATGTGCACTTAGTCATCCTACCTAAGTACCCAGGTACTAGAGAGTATCTTCCTGAGTGTTGTTATCAATAGCACTAGAGAAGTTAGGCAGCCGATCGGTTTATCTATGGAGGGCTTAAGGAGATCTAGGTCGATCCATATACAGGTCATGTCTGATGCGCTACCACTCGAAGGGGTACCAACATGGGTTACAAGGGTGGCCAACAGATGTTCTCTTAAGTACCACTTGTATTTACTTCATGTATTACTCCTCGAACACAGGTTTATACGTGTAACGACAAATCTTTGCCAAGGAAAATGCTCTTATACCACTTGTAGTATTCCAGATATAAAAAGTTAAGCCATAATTTTCTGCCAAGGAAAGTGCTCTGATACCACTTGTAGTATTCCAGATATAAAATAGTATGTAGAACAAAAACATTTTAGCTAGAAATGGTAGAACAACAATGATATAACCATAACAATACTAGAATAACACCAGAAAGAGCACCTTGATTAATGATAGCAATGTTCACTTGCCTCTTCGAGGGGGAAAACTCCAACAAAGCAGAGCTCTTTTACAATAATTTCCAAGAAAAAACTTCTCATACCCTCTACTCCTATTTATACTAAATATGTCTATCCAAAAGAAAAATCTAGAGGAAGATCCTTCTAGAAGTGAACACTTATATTAGGTCTTCTTACATTTGACTCATTCTTCCCTATTTCTAGGCATTATTAATATTGGCCTTTATTACATAGAAATATATTATTCTACCTACATGAGGCGTTAGGGAGGTTAGGTCTTGTTGACAATTGAATCCGTTAGGACCAAAGTGGAAACCTCACGAGGATATAAATCCCCCTGCATTTTTATAGAGGTGGTACTCCTCTTTTACTTCACATTTTCATGGGACTTCGGGTCTTCAAAATATGGGACTTGTGCATTCCGTCGTGGTAATCAAAGAAATATAAAATAACATGAAATAGATGTTTTGTTTTATCAGTTAAAGAAGTTTCCTGAGAAAGGACCAGGAATCACACATTTTATATATTAAAGAAGAATAAGCAAAATTTCCTCACATCCATCATAGTTTAACTTAAAGATTTCTGATCACATAAAAATAAAAAAGAAGATGGTCTGCATGCATAAGAGAACCTTAATAGAGTGGAAACGTGGGCATATAAAATAAAGATAATGATATATCAACCTCAAATACTTTATATTCTGAAATCAGGGTTACAAAGTATAGTCGAGATTGTTCCCAAAGTAGCTCTCTTGAAATTTCTAAAAAATATATAGTCTGTTACATATTTTTTGAAATTTAAAATGTTGTTGTCTTAGAGATTGGGATTGGGGCTCACACAGACCATAAAGAAAAAAAATACAAGAAATAAGCTTACATAAGGAGGATGGTGGGAGAAAGCAGAAAAAAAAGACCTGGAAAGAAGAAAATGAGAAGTTATCAGTCTTCGGTTAGACCTTTCTAGTGAAAGAGGTGGAATAACTGGATGAAGGAACTGATAAATAAAGAGAGATATGATCAGTGTAAACTTACTATGATGGTCTCTCATCTCTTTTATTTGCTTTTTTATGTCCTTTTATCGTTGTCATTAACGGTTACAAAAACCATCTCAACTGCTTCTTGCCCCTCATTGGTCAATTGGTTGATGGATTTCTTGAACCATTCTTTGATGTAACTTTTCATTGGTGCCACGTCGATTTCATGCCGGATTTTGATGTTGAACAGCTCACCCTCCAATCTCTTAGATTAAGGGAAATACCATGTAATGCTTCTTCAATGTCTTGATTCTTTACAGAGTAGTCCACTAGCCAATTGTCTATGTCGTCCTCATTATATTCAAGTATACCATAGAACTTTTCAATTGACAACCCTTTAAAAATCTCAACTTGTTCTTCGAACTATTGTTTTGATAATAATATTGAGTTGAGAATTAGTTTGGGGTCTTGTACTTCATCAGTATTCCCAACTAATTCTACCTCCATGATCTTTTTGAATAGTTCTTCCCTCCTTGATATGGCTTGGTTGTACGCTTGAACAATATCATTCAAGTTTTTTATCTTGTCTTTCCAACTGGCGTTCAACTATTTTATCCGAATTGGAGAGGGAAGATCCTCCTCTCTTCTCCTTAATTATGCCATGTTGGAAACTTTGTTTCAAAAAGGTATTATAGCATCAAGGTAAAAACCTTGTTCATTTTTCAGGTTAGCTTGCAAATTCTCGTGGAAAGCATGTGCCCTCGATTCAAAAGAAACAATATTTTTTGAATTTTCCCAAGCCTCTATGATCAAAGCCATTATTTTCTTAATATTTTTCTCCACATAGGTTCTGGCTGATGTAAGAAGGCTTGAATATCCCTTTATTTTAGAAGAAGGTGTGGCAGGTTTGACTATTGTAAAAGGACTGGGAAGAAGTGGAAGAGGAATTAAAGTGTCTTCTAGTTCCTTGATCCTTTCTTTCAATCTCATATTTTCCACTTCAAGACCACCAATGGAGTCATCCAGAGAATCTTCGGTTGCTCTGTGAATTTTAGAAATATGGGAAGGCCATATATTCCTAAGGTCAACATCTGAACGATATTTCCCTTTCTTATTCTTCACATGTCTTTTTTCAATAATCAATTTTTTAGATTCGTTGTCAAAGACAATGCTCTGGAATGAAAATGATTTTTCTTCATCGAAGGTATCATTCTCAATAATTTCCAACGATGGATTCTGGTGGGCTGTGTTTCTTGGCTGATCAATGTTAGGAAACATTTTCTCAATGTCTTCCTCAAGCTCCATGTCTTCGAGTGAGAATTTTTTGATGTCACTTTCTACATGGTGGTCTTCCTCCTCTTGTACAATATTCTTCCTCCTCTTTCAAAGAGGAAGCTTGTGTGTGCTTTCAATTTTTCCCAGAGGGGGATTCTTTTCTCCTCCGCTATTGGAACCGGTGTTGGTAACCTTTTTAGATGGGTGGGCCACTAGAGAATTGCTCCAAGATGTTTTATTTTTTGGAGTAACAGTTGGGGATTGGGCACTCTTCTTGTTGGGACCCTTTCGTTTCTGATTGTAGAACTCATTTGTATTGAGTATCGTTTCCAGGTCACCAGTAATGTGAGCAGTAGTGCCTAAGTTATTATATTATTCTTCACTATGGATAAATGAATTGTTGAATCATACTGCCAACATTTGTTCCATGAAAATCCCATTATGGTCAAACCCTTTTATCTTCTTAGCATATTTCAGATTCACATTATGGAAGTGGTTCGCAAATTCATCGATTTTGTTCATATTTATGAATATAAAATACCCAATTTTCCAAGGCAAGGGTATGAATTGGTTTTTTCGTTTCTCATGGAAAAAGTGCAACCAAAAGTTATACTACTTTGTGACTTCCGTAACAAACATTTTATCAGTAACATGGCATGGAAGAAAGGAAGGATTTTCCTTAGAATCGAAAATCCTGATAACATTGTGATTTTCCATTTGCTCCAACATCCCCTTTTTATCGAAGAATTTATTTTCCTTGCTGAACATCTGGGGGGTGTCTTTTCCAAACAAAAATCCTTTGAAAATAGAGATAAAATCATTGAAAACTTCATAAAATGCAAGGAAGCTTTGTGCCTCCACAACGCTTGGTACCAGAAGGTAACCAAATCAAGTTCATAGTTTACAATCTTGCAGATAGACAATTTCAAAAATTGACAACAATGTGCTATTGCAAACACCAAATAATAAGACATGAAGAATTTCTTTTCGTTTATGTAATGTGACAATTGGGAATATATTTCAATGGAAATCAATTTTCCCCAATTGAAAATAGCTTGTTCTTTGAATGTAAAATATAAGATATAAAGAACCATATGGGAAATGTTGGAGGTGCTTTCTTGGCCTGTCACCCTAGTGAATAGCCAAGCAATTTACCGAAAGGGGTTTTTGAGCAATTTGACCTGAAATATAGTAATATCTTCAGAGAAAGTGGTGGGATCCTCTAAGAACTCAGGAAAGAGGTCCAGGCCATTGTCATGCTTTTTCAAGAAATCCCTGCAATCTTTGCCTTTGAAGGTGAGTGTTGGCTCAGGGAGCTTCAACATTTTATGGAACACTTGAGGTGAAAGAGAGACAGGAGAATGGTCTTGAATTTGAATAATATGATGACTCGGTAAGTATTTTTCGGCGCACCAGGAAACCGGTTCCTTACATTCGAAAACCTCAGGGATACAAACTACATGAGAAATTCTGGAAGTCCATATCAATTCCTTCTGAACAGAAGGGAATGAATAGTAAGAATACACTCTAGATCACTGAAAGTTCTGGTCTTCACATCCAAGGCTATTCAAAGTATCTTCGTAGAATTTTTTTCGAGCTGTTGCTTCCATAAGTTGATGAGAGAACTCTTTTAATCTAGATAATATTTGAAATGAGCACTTGAGAGAGATAATATAATCTTCCACAAATCATGCTTTAATGTGGTTTAATGAGAAATCTCCTCGAGCCCTTCGTTTATTAATGATGATCTTTACTAAACCTGCATGATGAGTTATTAGCATTAAACCAAACTAAATTTATATTGGGACAAGCGCGAAGGTGGTGGGGACAAACGAGAGTGATTAGGATTTGTGAAATTTAATGAACCCGACAACCCTCGATCCCATGGTTGTGAATGATAGAAAAATGGCTAAGTGTTGGGAGTGGTCAGGTAGACTTGGATACAAGAGCAATGAAATACTCAGGAGCTCGGTACCCACAAAAAGTTTGACCGTCATAATTTAGACCATGGATTTTTGGGTGCAAAATGGATATCACGGAACTTGGAATATGATATCTTGAACCCACGAACCCGCAACTTGAAAAATAGTTAAGTATAGGATAATACGTCGGTCGGTTAGACTCACGATATGGGAGTATGGGTGGAAGTAAGAACCCGCAAGTCCCCCAACCTGTGAGCTTTTCATTTTTTCAAAATGACTAAGTATAGTAACTAGAAAGGGAAAAGAGAAGGGAGAAAAGAAAAGGGGAATTCAGGTAAGTATAGTAGAGGGAAAAGAAAAGGACAACAAAAGGTGGGAAAATAGAAAAGGGGAGGGAAAAATTCGGAAGTGAGAATTGATCTCAACAACTGGATCCAACTATGGGATGATAACCCCCTTGTGGGTTGTCAAGAATCCAAAATATTCATGACCATGCACTTCCATTCATTGGGCTATGGAGTTAGAGGTAAGAATATATAAACTAAAAAAAAAAATTATGTACAAGTTTAATGAGAAAGTTTTAAGTGAAGAAACCTTTCAAATGTTGTCCATTGATAGGAAACATTAACCTTTTACCCTTCATGTCTTTGATCATATAGGAATTAAAACCTAGGACCTTCTTGACGATGTATGGTGCAATACAGAGTGCTTAGAACTTTGTATGCATGGATGGCTTCTCCTTAGCTTTGTTCCACAGTAACACCAACTCTCCCTTCTGAAATTTATTTACAATTGCACTCTGGTTAAAATAGTTTTTGATACTTTGTTTTCTCTGAGAGGTTCGATTCAGGGCTCTGTTTCATTCTTCCTCCAATTTCAACAAATGGTTGACCCTCATTTGGATAGGTGAATGGTCTCCAACATGTAGTATTCCAATTATAAAATAGTATGCAAAACAAAAATAATTAGCTAGAAACGACAGATAAACAATGATATAACCAAAACAATACCACAATAACACGAGAATAATTCTAGAATAACACCAAACAAAGCACTTTGATTACTGAGAGCAATGTTCACTTGCCTCTTTGAGGGGAAAAACTCCAGTAGAGCAGAGCTCTATTACAATAATATCCAAGACAAAACTTCTCATACCATCTATTCCTATTTATACTAAATCTATCTATCTAGAAGAACAATCTAGAGGAAGATCCTTCTAGAAGTGGAAGCTTCTATTAGGTCTTCTTACATTTGAATTATTCCTCTTTATTGCTAGGCCTTATTAATATTGAACTTTATTACATGGAAATATATTATTCTACGCACTTGAGGGTTAGGTAGGTTAGGTCCCTAACATGCCCTCCCCCTTAGAATCAACCTTGTCCTCAAGGCTTGAGATGATGAAATTGTTGCAGAATATTAGCGGGCTCCTAGGTTGCATCTGCTAGAGTTTTATCTTTCCACTGAACTAACAATTCCTTGATGGTACACTGATGAAGACGACACTCTCACTGGTCCAAAACTTCTTGTGGCTGCAACCAAATGGATCCTTCTTCATCCAACTCAGGAAGGTTGGTTTGAGTTTGGCACTTAGTTCCAATCACCTTCTTTAAGCAAGAGACATGGAAATCATGATGGAGCTTAGAATGATTGGGCAAAGCTAACTGATAGGCCACCTGTCCAATGCACTTGGGAACTGTATAAGGACCATAAAATTTGGGTTCCAGTTTCTGACAATGTTCGGCCTTGAGTGAAGTTTTCTTATAAGGTTGCAACCGAAGAACTACCTAGTCTCCTTCAACAAATTTCCATTCTATGTGACCTTGATCAGCTTGTTGCTTCATGCAATTCTGAGCCATGAACAAATTCTCTTTGAGGGTATGGAGAATATCCTCGTGAACTATAAGTGTTTGGTCAACCACTTGGACCTTCTATACACCTGACATGTAGGAGAGAACTGAAGGTGGCTTTTGGCCATATATTTCTTAAAAAGGAGTCATGTGAGTAGTTGTATGGTAATAAGTGTTGTACCACCATTCAACTAATGGTAACCATTGAGCCCATTGATTTTTCCTTTCAGAGGAAAAACACCTCAAATAAGTCTCCAAACATTTATTGACGACTTCAGTTTGACCATTAGTCCGGGGATGATAGGTGATGTTGAGATGCAATTGGGTGCCCTGTATTCTGAACAGTTCTTTCCAAAAATTGCTGGTGAAAGTTGGATCTCGATCAGAAACAATAGAATGAGGCATGCCATGAAGCTTGAAGATATGATCCATGAAAAGTTGAGCCACATTTGATGTGGTAAATGGGTGTTGAAGAGAACATAAATGAGCATACTTGGAAAGATGATCCACAAACACCATGATGACAGACTTATTTCCTGATTTAGGTAATCCCAAAATAAAATCCATAGAGATGTACCTCCAAATAGCGAGTGGAATCATAAGCGGTTGGAGTGTGCTAGAAGGTTTGATGGTTTCACCTTTGTTGCATTGAAAAACATCACATTCTGCTACAAAATTGTGAACATAAATTTTTCATACCATCCTAGAAAAAAGAACATATGACCCGGTCATAGGTTTTGGTAAACCCTAAATGTCGAGCTATGGGAGTAGCATGAAGCTCAAAAAGCACCGTGGATTTAAGTTGTGATTGTTTACTTAAATAGAAATGGCCTTTGTAGCGAAGTTCATCATTGTGCCAAGAGTACCTTTGGGAAAATGGAGAGTTGGATTTCAATTGTTGGATCATATGCGATATTTTAGGATCTTATATCCATTCTTAGTGCACATCGTGAAGCCAATCTGGTACAATGAAGGAGATGGAAAAAAGGGACCCTTCATCTTCATATTTTTGAGAATAATTCGGAACAAACTTGCGATAATAGCTGGTTAAACCCAAAAAACCACGCAATATTTTGATAGTCTTGGGGCGAGTCCAATCCTACATTTCTTCAATCTTTTTAGGATCCACCCGGACACCAGCTTATCCAACAATATGACCCAATTACTCTACTTCTGAGGCTCCAAAGGCACATTTAGATCATTTGAGGAAACGTTGGTGTTGCGAGAGTAGATGGAGAATTTTCTCCACATGGGAAAGATGATATTTCCAAGTTTTACTATAGATGAGAATATCATCAAAGAAAACTAAGACAAAATGATAGAGAAAAGGACGGAAGACATGATTCATGAGGCTTTGAAAGGTGGATGGGGCATTACATAGGCCAAAGGGCATGACCAAAAACTCATAGTGGCCTTCGTGAGTTTGAAAGGCAGTCATGGGTATGTTAGCTTCTTTCATACGTATCTGGTGGTAGCCAGAATGCAGATCAAGTTTATTGACTTATTGAGCACCACTTAGCTCATCCAAGAGATCATCAATGACAAGAATGGGTAACTTGTCCTTGATGGTGAACTTATTGAGGGAACAAAAGTCAAGACACATGTGCCAAGTACCTTATTTCTTAAGTACCATGACCACAGGGGAAGAATAAGGGCTGGTACTGGGGCGGATAACACCCGTTGGAGAAATTCCTACATTGTTTTCTCAATTTCATTATTTTGGGCAAAGGGGTGACAAAAAGGGAAAACATTGGGAGGAAGACTACCAAGAACAAGGGGAATGGAATGATCATGAACACCAAGAGAAGGAGGAAGTCCATGAAGGGTGGAAAACACAGCTTGATGTGTGGAAAGGATAGCTTGGAGGTCAGTATGTACAAATGGTGTCTCAATGGCTTGAATAGAATGGAGTTGAGAAATGATACTAGAGTGACCTTTCTTGAGGATATTTTCCATACGATGGGAACTAATGATCTCAGGAGAACTAGCTATGAGAACTTGGAATTGATACCTTTATCCTTCCTATTGGAATTTCATGGTTAATTCCTTAAAATCCATAAGAATGGGACCCAAAGTGCGTAACCATTCAACACTTAGCACGATGTCACAACCTCCCATGTAAATGAAAAACATATGATATTTCAATTGGTAATTTCCAATTTGAAGATGGAATTTTTCACAACGCCCACCACATTTCATGGACCCACCATTGGCTATCATGATTTGAAAATTATTGACAACACAAATATAACAATTGGTTTCCTGGGCAATGAGACGATGAATAAAATTATGGGTTCTATCACTATCAAGAAGGATGATGACCTTTTTGTTCTTAATGTAGCCAATGAGCTTGAGTGTTTGTGGGGTCAAGAATCTAGTGAGGGCATGCAAGGAAATAAGTGGGTAAACTTTAGGTGGGTCAGCAGGCTCCTGGGTGGCATCGGGAAGGGAGGGTTCTTCAACAAGGGGATTTGTCACATCCTCTTCAAGAACATCTTTGGAAAAGGCCATAAATAGTTTTTGTTCCTTAAACTTGTGCCTAGGAAAATATTTTTCATCACAATTATAGCAAAGACCCTTTAGTTGGCATTCAACCATTTCAGCCCTAGTTAGTTTTTGGACCTTGAGGGGAGTGATAGGGATGTTAGGATTAGTGGGTCGAGGAGAGGAAAAAAAGGGGGCTTTTTGTTCTGGGAAAAAACAACTTGGTGGGCCTCTTTAGCACGTTGAGTATCTTCCAACCAAGTTGGAGGGCGGGCCATGAGAAGCTGGGATCGAATTTCATCCTCGAGACCACTGATAAAGAATTCATGAAAGAACGCATCTGACATGCCCTCTATTCGAAAGGATAAATTCTCAAAAGAATTTATGAAGTCTTCCACTGTGCTTGACTGTTTCAACTTGGTCAAACGACTGAGATAGCAGGTATCAGTATCAAAGCGGGCATAAATCTCGGCAAAAACTGGGTCTAGGAAATATACCCCTGACATGAATTTTTTCGCCAGTTCCACCATTGCTAGCATTCAGGATCTATATAGAGGACACCATAGCAAATTTTGGCCAACTCGTTAGTAATACCATGTAGAAAATAATAATGCTCCATTTGAGTGACCCAACCCGTAGGATCAGAACCATAAAATTTATTGACCTCTATGCGGGGAAGACGGGGTTCATGATGAAAGGAGTTGGATTGAAAATTTGGAGACTGAGAGGAATCAACAACATCGGGTTGGTTTGATGAGGAAGGACCTGTAGGGTGGTTCAACAATTGATTTAAAATATACTGGAGGGAGGTGAATTGGATTGTGAAGTTGGATTCCATGTTGTTAAATTTGTGCTCTAATTTGTCAATGTGAGAATGGGTAGAATCCATATGAGATGTGATATGTTTGATGGAGACATGGGCTTGATTGATGGAAGCTTGGAGTTATTGGTTGTGAGTGGTGGCCATTTGGAGAGGGGAGGTGCAAATAAGGAAAAAAAAATGGATGGCTGGGACCACAAAAAAATAATAATTAAAAGTGATAGGTACCATGATGATCAATGCGTGAAGGGAAATATAATGGAATGGGCAACAAAATAGGGAAACTGGGAAGGGGTCGGGTCGATTGAAACAAAAAGGATTATAAATGAAGGGTACCACTGCGATCAGAGAGAAAAGGGGAACCCAATGGAATAGGTCCCAAATAAGTGTGCTTGCAGAGTTATACTCCATGATGAAGAATACTACAATGACAAAATGCCCAAATGCTTAATAGGAACAAATGTGTAGTAATTTCACAACCAACATGCAGAAGACATCGTAGCACGACAATAGATCTTTTTGGTTCTATTTATGTTTCCTTCCCAAGGTTTAGGGTATTCAAGGGTTCTACAGACAAGGGTTTTCCCTGTGCTATAGCTCTCTGATATACGTGTGGGGTCCAACAGTAGTGCTCGACCCAATATCTTAGGGCACCAAATAAGGAGGCTAGACCGTGCCCTTAACTATACTACTCGAATACCCAGGTACTAGAGAGTATCTTCTCAAGTTTTGTTCTTGGTGGCACTATAGCAGTCAGGCGTCCAAGCGGTTTATCTATGGAGGGCTTTAGGAGATCTAGGTTGATCCGCATACATGTGTTTTCTGATGCACTACCACTCGAAGGGGTACCAACATGGGTTACAAGGGTGGCCAACAAATGTGCACTTAAGTACCACTTGTATTTCCCGCGTGTATGAATCCTCGACCGTGGTTTTATGCATGTAACGACAGATCCTTGTAGATTAAAGATGTCGGAATATGTATCTACCCTAAAAAAATTTAACCCACAATTTTCTGCCAAGGAAGGTGCTCTGATACCACTTGTAGTATTCCAATTATAAAATAGTATGCAGAACAAAAATAATTAGCTAGAAAGGACAGAGAAACAATGAAATAACCAAAACAATACCACAATAACACGAGAATAATACCAGAAAGATCACTTTGATTACTGAAAGCAATGTTAACTTGCCTCTTCGAGGGGGCAACCTCCAGCAGAGAAGTGCTCTATTACAATAATATCCAAGACAAAACTTATCATACCCTCTATTCCTATTTATACTAAATCTATCTATCCAAAAGAACAATCTAAAGGAATATCCTTCTAGAAGTGAAAGATTCTATTAGGTCTTCTTACATTTGACTTATTCCTCCTTATTGCTAGGCCTTATTAATATTGGCCTTTATTACATGTAAATATATTATTCTACCCACTTGAGGGGTTAGGTAGGTTAGGTCGCTAACACAACATCTTCTGTATTAACCATGAAACTTAAATCATTAAGTTATAGGCTAATTGTAATTTTGGCTTCTTTTCCATAAAACAATGTGTATAGGGACATCCCAATGATGTCCTTTGGAGTCATTCTGCTTGCCCACAATGCATCAGTTAACTTCAAATTCCAATTCCTCTAGTTCTTGTCAATAGTTTTCTTCAATATTTGGACGCGTGTATTATTTGTGGATTCTACAAGGCCACTTCCTTGTGGATAATAGTTTGATGATTGACCCATGAGAATTCCATATTTTCCACAGAATACTGTAAACTTCAAACCAATGAATATCGAACCATTATCAGTGATAAATTTATCTGGGACACTGAACCTTGATAAAATATTATCTTTGAGGAACTTAATTAGCTCTTTAGAATCAACCTTTTTTAATTCCACCGCCTCTAGCCACTTTGTGAAATAATATGTAGCAGTGAGAATGTACATATGTCCCTTACTTGAATTTGAATTTATTGGTTCAACAACATCAAATCCCCATTAGGAGAATGGTTGTTCTATAGTTATAGGTTGTAAAAGCATTGCATATCTCTTCCTTTTTCCTAAAAATTGATGGCATGATACACACTTCCTTATTGTGGCATATGAATCTATGAAAATTGATGGCCAATAGAATCTTACGCTTATTATCTTGTGGGCGGTTGTGGTAGGTGCAAAATTTCCACCACATATTCCTTCATGGAATTATTTCATTAGTTCTTGGGCCTTGTCTTAATCAACACACCTTAGTAATATGCCATCATAACTTCTTCTAAACAGTATATCAACAATTAGCACATATTGATTTTCCTTCATCTTCAATGTTCCTTGTTCTTTGGGGTTCATGGTAACAGGAATCTTCCCGAACCTCAAGTACCATACAATTTCTTCGTACCATTCTGAATCAACCAATGGTTCTCCCACTGAAATTGAAATCATTCCATCCACAGAATCAATATTTTCAATAAGATTACATAAACCTTTCCCTTTGACAACCTTTAAAGGTTTAATTTCAATGTCATATTCTTGGATCTTTGCCAACCAGTTAGCCCATTTTCCTTCTCTCAATTATTGATTCAAAAGTATCTTTACTGGAGAAGATGATACATAATCAATGACATGAGAATTTAGTATGTACATTTGAAAGTGTGCCACCGCTTTCACAAGAGCCAAAGCTTGTTTCTCCAGTTTTGAGTACCTTAGTTCATAATCATGCAGGGTTTTTCTCATGAAACTGATTGGGAGTTCCTCACCTTTTGTATTTCTCTGAGTAAGAACAAATGCAACAACCATTTCTGTAGCGAATAAATAGATGATGAAATCCCTCTGAAAATCCAGACTAATGAGAAATGGAGCCGTGGTGATTGCTCCTTTGATATTGTTGAAAGCTTCTTGAGTATCCATCGTCCATTCAAACCTCTGTTCTTTTTTCAATAATAAATTAATACTTGCATAGTCAGGCACAAACCTTCGTACAAAATTGATCTTGCTGAAGAATGATTGAACTCCTTTCTTGGGTGTCGGGGGGTTGATCTCATTTATTTCTTGAACTCTTTCTCAATCTATATATACCCATTCCTTACACACAATATGACCCAATAATGTGCCTTGAGTTACAATGAATAAACATTTCTTTGGGTTTAGAGAGACACCATATAATCTGCATCTAACAAAAACATTTCTCAAGTGATGGATGTGATCACCCCTTATTTTTTAATGCATCGTCAAGTCATCTTGATAGTATTCCATGAATTTTCCTATCAACCCACTAAATGCATGATCCATGGCCCTCTGGAATGTCGCTCCAACATACTTCATGCCAAAGGGAATCTTGACATATGCATATGTCTCCCATGATGTTATGAATTTTGTATTCACTTTGTCTTCCTCAACAACCAAGACTTGATTATAACCAAAAAAACCATTCAACATAGACATGCAAGTTGATCTTGTGACTTGTTGGAAAAGGAACTCCATTTTTGGTAAATGATAGATATCCTTTACGCTGGCTTTGTTAAGGTCCCTAAAATCCACACACATCCGTATTTCTCTGGTCTTCTTTCTTACTATGAAAGGGTCCAAAAGCCAATCGGAATGCCTAATGGGATACATTATTCAGCCTTTTTCAACTTCTCCACTTTAATCTTTACCAGAGGCTTCAATTTGGGGTTCATCATCCTTATTTTTTGTTTGACCGGCTTCATTTCTTCTCTCAAAGGAATGATATGTTGAAATATTGTTTTGTCATAAGATTTCAAATCATCATAGGTCCATGCGAACACATCGAGATATTCTTTAAACAATGATACATATTGATCAACCTCCTCAATGGTGCAATTGACTCCCAAATTGACATATTTTGGGGAACTGTTCGTTCCGATATTGACCTTTCTTGTTTCTTGCACCTTTCGAAGTGAAACTTCTTCTAGGAGATTCTTAGAATTATCATCTTTCGTAAAAAGAGATTCATATTGAATGCAATCTTTCGGAACAATATACATGTGATTGTCTTCATCATCATCATCATTCAACAAAACATTTTCCAACTGTTCATCATTCTCAAACACTTGCAAATATTCCTCGTTATCGGGTACAGAAGGTCGAAATGATCTTTCTATTTGGAAGGATGTCTTGCTTTGTGTATCATCTAGGATTGATAATGAGGCTGCCAAGGCTAATGAATTTGACTTCTGATTCTTGTCCCTTGGAATGAAGGAAATGTTGAAAGAACTGAACGATTCCATCAATTCGTTAACTCTTTTGAAATATAACTTTAGTTTTTCCTTCTTGATTTTATACTTCTAGGTGACCTAATTAATCACCAAATTGGAGTCGCCAATCATAATTAGATGTTCTATATTCACTTCTTTCATGAGAACCAACCCCTAGATTAAATCTTCATAATTTTCCTCATTATTTGTACATGCAAATTCGAGTCTGATAGTGTGTAGATGCATAATATTCTTTGGACTTACTAGGACAATTCCAACTCCACTCCCAGAACTTGAGCAAGCCCCATCAAATGACATCCTCCAATAACCTTCAAAAGGTAATTATTGACTCTCCATGTCTTGAACTTGTTCTAGGATTTCACCATGTTCCATGTCTAGAATAGAATAATTCCCAATCCCAACATCTACATAATCTTCCATTAACTCATTATCCTTATTTTTTAAAGAGAAGGGTTTCATGGGTTCGCGAGGCACCCTAATGATGGTTCCTTCTTTGCCTGGTAGCATCATGCAACTTCCATCATTCATTATATATCCTCTGATCATGGATGACCAATCTCTTCCTAGAACAACTCCATACGTTGGGGGAAGGTCTACCACAATAATATTGAAAACTGTTATAATATGGGGGGTCATCATGATCCAAGCATAAAATTCCTTGATTTCTCCAGTACTTTTCTAGAATTAATTGCATATATACTTTCACCAATATCGTAATATTTGGTACAATTCATCCCCAATGCCTCCATGACCTCTAGTGGCATGATATTATTGGTCACGCCAGTGTCAACTAAGAAATTATGAAGTGCAACATCATGATTTTCAATTGAAATATAAAAGGGATGAATTTTACCTCTCATCTTGGCGGTTGATTCATTTTGTCCTTGTTTTGGACTGGTAACAACAACTTCTACTTTCTTGAATGGATCATCCAACAATCTCAAAATGTTTTCCCTTTGTTGGGGAATATTCACCACTTCTGTAAAAGGCAGGGTTATCCTTAATTTAATTAAGTACTCTGCAACATTGTATGTCATTTGAGTGGAGTTGGACGTTAGGTGTTGCTTTTTAGTTCCAATGCCATCCATCACTTTTTGATTTTCCCCTTTTTCACTTTCTTTTCATTTTTCTTTTCTTTTTTATTTTCCTTGTCAGAGTCACCTTTATTCATGGGCCTATTTACAAATCCTCTTATTTGGGCAACATTTTCTTGCGAATTGGGATCATTGTCACCCTCCGCAAATAGATACATGAACATCTCGCATCTGTCCATCTGTACAGTTTCTGAGCTTTCATCAGGTGAGTAATAATTATCTTTCTCAACCACTTGTTCATCATATATATCGTACATAACAACTGCATTAGGGGTTGGATGTCTGGGAATCCTTGGCCTCTATGTATTATCCATATTTTAAAACCTCACTCTATTTTCTTGGGGAGGATTCCTTCTTTTCTCTAGGACCGACATCCTCAGATTTTCCACATAATTATCTCCCCTTCTAAGTCTGGTTATCTCATTCTACATTTGCTTGATAGTTCTATTAATTTGTGCAATTTCAATTCTCTTCTTAGTTTCTTATGCCGCCACAGGGTCTACCTTCACATTTGGTATGGTTCCCTTAAAAAATCCTCCTCCAATTGTTTGGTTCTAAGCCAGTCTTTGCTTGAATTCTTCGTTCTTTCTTGAACTGGAGGCTCCTTGATTATCAATACTTAATCCTCCTAGTTGCCTTTGTACTTTTCCCAGTATAATGTTGGAGTCAGCACCTGTTTCAATCATAATTTATTCCATCTCAGTGGCTTTAGTCATTTCCTCCTCCAAGGTATCCATTTGGGAAGTTTTGATAACATATTTCACATTCGGAGGCATCACATTTTTATAAAAACCAAGTATAACCGGGTCATTTGGTATTTTATCTTCTATAATCTTACTCAAGATTTTGTTGAACCTAAGATTAAAATCTTGTATTCTTTCATTCTTTCTTAAACCAATATGGGTGAAATCGGTGAGAAGGGTATGATAAGCAATTGGAGGGGTGAACATAGTCAGGAACATGGATTTGAGGTCATTAAATGATCAAATCGATCTACTAGGTAATGTCATATACCACTCATATGCTCTTCCTGATAAGGTTTGTAGAAATAACCTTCCCATGACATCATCATACTCAACACGATGAAAATCACAAACATCAAGGAACAAATGAAGATGCCTTTTTGCACAAATTGCTCTGTCTCCAGAAAATTCCTTCAAGGTACCCTTAGGGAGAACATGGAGATCATGTTTCTCACCTAGAAGATTTAGAGGGGAGTCTCTTATCCTCCTTCGATTTTCAAATCCTAGGTTTCCTTGATTTCTTGTAGCATCTCTTCAACCTCCTTGTCTCTCCTGATGATGCTCATCCCATGGTTGTTCATTTCTTTCTTCCATATCCGCAAGAGTTCCAAGAATGTGACTTCTGCTTATTAGAATACAAATTTTCTTTCTTTTACTTCTGGTAATGGGTCCTTTGTATTTGCTCAGCTTCAATCTTGATCGTGTCCTTGTGCTGCTCTAGCTAGCCTTTGGTCTCTTTGGTCTTGATGCTCTTCTCTCCTCTGTCTTTGGAGGATTTCTCTTTCTTCTTCTTGGACCAAGGTTTGCTAATACCTTTCCAAATCTTCACGGGTCTTGGCCGTTGATATTACCAAGTTGTATAATTGATCTAAGATGCTTCGTTGGTTTTTCAATCCAACTTCCAAGTGGGGTTGATCATCCTGGGGCAAATTCATATATTTTTTCAAAACGCTAGACCAAATTTCAGATTTAGTTTCATTCCCCAGTATGGTCACCAAAAATGTTGACACTTGAATCTGTTAGGACCGAAACGACAAACTCACGAGGATATAAATCCCCCTATGTTTTTATAGAGGTGGTACTCCTCTTTTACTTCATATTTTCGTGGGACTTCGGGTCTTCAGAATATGGGACTTGTGTAGAAGTATGTCGTCGTAATCAAAGAAATATAAAATAACAGGAAATAAAATGTTTTGATTTACAGTTTAAAGAAGGTTTCTGAGAAAGGACCAAGAATCACACATTTTATATACTAAAGCAGAGTAAGCAAAATTTCCTAACATCCATCATAGTTTAACTTAAAGATTTTTTATCACATAAAAATAAAAAGAAGATAGTTTGCATGCATAAGAGAACTTTAACATAGTGGAAACATGGGAAACTCAAATAAAGATAATGACAGATCAAACTCAAATACTTTATATTCTGAAATCAAGGTTACAAAGTATAGTCGAGATTGTTCCCAAAGTAACTCTCTTGAAATTTCTAAAAAATATATAGTCTGTTACATATTCTTCAAAATTTAAAATGTGTTTGTCTTAGAGACTGGGATTAGGGCTCCTGCAGACCATAAAGCAAATAAATGCAAGAAATAATCTTGCAGAAGGAGGATGGTGGGAGAAAGAATAACAACAAGACCTGGAAAGAAGAAAATGAGAAGTTATCAGTAATTGGTTTGACCTTTCTAGTGAAAGAGGTGAATAACTAGATGATGGAATTGATAAAGAAAGAAAGATATGATTAGTGCAAACTTACTATGATGGTCTCTCATCTCTTTCATTTTCTTGATGATGTCCTTTTATCATTGTCATTAACAGTTATAGGAACCATCTCAACTACTTGTTGCCCCTCATTGGTCATTTGGTCGATGGCTTTCTTGAACCATTATTCGATGAAACTTTTCATTGGTGCCACGTTGATTTCATGCTAGATTTTGATGTTGAACAACTCACCCTCCAAGTCTCTCAGATCAAGGGAAATTCCATATAATGCTTCTTCAATGTCTTGATTATTTATAGAGTATTCCACTAGCCAATTTTCTATGTCGTCCTCATCATATTCAAGTATACCATAGAACTTTTCAATTGACAATCCTTTAAAAATCTCAACTTGTTCTTCAAATGGTTGTTTTGAGAGGAATATTGAGTTGAGAATTAGTTTGGGGTCTTGTACTTCATTAGTACTCTCGGCTAATTCTGCCTCCGTAAGATTTTTGAATATTTCTTCCCTCCTTGATATGGCTTGGCTGCACGCTTGAACAATATCATTCAAGTTTTTTATCTTTTCTTTCCAACAGGTGTCAACTGTTTTATCTGACTTGGAGAGGGAAGATCCTCCTCTCTTCTCCTTAGTTCTGTCATGTTGGAAACTTTGTTTCCAAAAGGTATTATAACATCAAGGTAAAAACCTTGTTCATTTTTCAGGTTGGCTTGAAAATACTTGTGGAAATCATGTGCCCTCGATCCAAAAGAAACAATATTTTTTGAAGTTTCCCAAGCCTCCATGATCAAAGCCATTCTTTTCTTAATATTTTTTCTTACATAGCTTATGGATTATGTAAGAAGGCTTGAAGACCCCTTTAGTTTAGCAGTGGATGTGGAAGGTCCGACTATTGTCAAAGGATTGGAAAGAAGTGGAAGAGGCATTAATGTGTCTTCCAGTTCCTTGATCCTTTCTTTCAATCTCATATTTTCCGCTCCAAGATCACCAATGGATTCATCCAGAGCATCTCCAATTGGACTGTGAATTTTAGAAATCTGGGAAGGCCACATATTCTTTAGGTCAACTTCTAAACAAGATTCCCCTTTCTTATTCTTCACATCTCTTTTTTCAATAATCAATTTTTTGTATTTGTTTTCAAAGACAACGCTCTATAATGAAAATTATTCGTCTTCATCTAAGGTCTCATTCTCAATAATTTCCAACAATGGATTCTGGTGGGATGTGTTTTCTGGTTGATCAATGTTAGGAAACATTTTCTCGATGTCTACCTTCAGCTCCATGTCTTCGAGGGAGAAGTTTTTGATGTCACTTTCTACATGGTGGTCTTCCTCCTCTTGTATAATATCTTCCTCTTATTTCTAAGAGGAAGCTTGTATGAGCTTTCAATTTTTATCGGACGGGGATTCTTTTCTCCTCCTTCGTTGGAACTAGTGTTGGTAACCTTTTTAGATTAGTGGGTTGTTGGAGAATTTCTCCGAGATGTTGTAGTTTTAAGAGTAACAGTTGTGGACTGGGCACTCTTCTCACTGAGATCCTTTCCTTTCTACTTGTAGAACTCATTGGTACCGATTATCATTTCCAAGTCACCAACAATGTGAGTAGTAGTGCCTAAGTTATTATCTTCTTCTTCACACAGAACAATATGGATAAATGAATTGTTGAATCCTACTGCCAGCATGTGTTCCATAAAAATCCCATTAGGGTGAAACCCTTTTATCTTATTAGCATACTTTAGATTCACATTAT
>ML779795.1:43026-53531 GCA_009831015.1 Picea engelmannii
TTTGACTTGGTGGCCCTGCCATTGCAGCACCATTAAGCCTAACTCTCCCGTCCTTAGGTTTAAATCTTTCCAAGCCTTTAGCCTCTCTCTTTGACTCCATTTACCCAAGGCACTGGTCTAAAACTTGCAACGTTGAGTCTTTGGTTTTCAAACAATCTTTCAAACTCTCTTACATTGAAACCCTAACTAACCCTAGCGACTTTACTAACCCTAACTATTTGATGACGTCTTGCCTCATTTAAACTTTGGCTGGTATAGAAGTTGCGGCTAGGTCATCTGTTGATAGATATTGAAGTGTTGATCATTTTCATTGGCTCAAATAGCACAACGTTCACTTCATTGTCCATTAAAACTAACCTAGATTAGGGCTGACATCACCCTTTGTATCATAGTGACGCAGTAGCAACAATATTTATATTTGAGCACATTTATTGCATAAAGATTGATTTTATACATTGAATGCAAGTATCATTTTGTATTTATTGAAGAAGTATTATAAGCCATTGTCTTTGTTTTGCAATCATTGACTTCGTCAATAATTACATGTTATCGTTGCTCATATATATTGGAGATAGTCATTAGAAATTGAAGTACTAACCACTGCCTGCACGTTTTTTAGTTTTATTTGCCTTGTCTCGCAAACAGGTGCCTTCCAGTGGAATACCTTCAACTTTGACTATCTCTCTTGGCAGTAATCTGTGAAAGGAAACTCTCACCTTGACCCTTTAGACCTTAAACCTTTCAGAACCCCAGATTACTAGGGACGTCTCCCTTGGGATTAGCCACCCTGAATAGAAAGAGCTCCCCATCGAGGTGACAGTGGGTGGGGAAGCTCCTGTTACGCCAGTTTGAGTCTTACTTCCAAGCTACTAAACCTATCCTACAAACTGAGCGATAACAGTACTCTAAGTAGGCAAGAGGGTGAATCAATTGACCACCTTAATTAATTCTGGTCCTTATGCTGTTCTGGTGTGGGCAGAGATGGAGGTTCTACTTCTGACTGGCTGTAGGGTTGGTTGGCATGGCCTGTCTGTGGAGGAGGCATCAAAAAAATGGCTACGGAATAAAGAGCTGAAAATGTTCAGAGCTTTTCTTTTGCTGTAGTGTGGGATATTTGGCTCGCCTGTAACACGGATATTTTTCAAGATAGAAACACTCCAACATTCTAATATGCATCTAAGATTCGTTCATTCTTTAATAGCCTTAGATCTTGTCCAAAGACTTCCAAGATGAGGATACTAAAACAGCCTCAAATAGACAAGTCAAAATCTTGGGGTTATCTCGATGGAGCTAGTCAAGAAAACGGTTCTGTGTGTGGTGCTGGAGATTCTTTACACTTATCTGATGATCATTTCTTTGCATTCCAAGCAGGTCTTGGTAGGGGCACTCACAATCATGCAGAGTTGCCGGCCTTGAAGATCCTCTTGAAGCTGACAGTGGATAAGGGGATTTCCAAGCTACAGGTTCTTGGGGATTCTGAGGTGATCTTAAACTGGATGACAGGAAGCTACAGGCTTGGGAACTTGATGCTGCATCCAATTGTGGCTTAGATAAAACGCATAGAATTATAGTTCTCCAACATTTCTTATCTCCATATATTCTGAGAGCTTAATACGCAGGCAGATGGTCTCTCAAAAGTAGGTCTGTTGGTGGGAGTAAACACAGGTGTCCTCTCTGAGTATCAAGGAGGAATCTTCCAGTCTGAAATCCAGCTGTCAATTGAAGGTTAAAAATGTTTTTCTCTCTAAATGCTGAGTATGAGGCACATCTGCTGGTTTATATTTCCTTTTTCTAAAAGCTGATGGTATCTACGGCTTTGATAAATTTTGGTATAAAGATTGTAATGGTTATGAGAACAGGAGACATCCTATACTTGTGTTTATTCTTTGTTTTTTGGACATCAATGGAAGATGAGGATAGTGAGTATTGGATAGATATCGAGAATAAAGTTTTAATTTGTTTCTGTCATATATAAGAATGTAATGGGTTTGTGAGAACAGGAGAAATCCTGTACATTCCTGGTTTTGGGGTATTTTTGTATGATGAGGATTACTAGGGCTTTGGATATCTTTGGTATAAGGCTGTGTGCCTCTGGACATTATGAAGAAAGAGCCAGTTTCTGCTTATTCAGACATGTAATAATGTTGTTCAAGCATATATAGAATCCCTTTTATTTCCTAATTAAATGATACGATTTTTTCCAAGGACAAAAAAATAGCAGTTTCTAGCCTTCGAGTATTGAAATATATTCAAAGTTTCACTGCATTTCTCCACATAAAGAAAATCCGTTTAGAACAACTTCAGTTCTAATCTTCTTATAAAGAGGAAGTAGCAAGAAAACAATAGATTGTACTCAATCCAAACTATGTGCCTAACAGATCCGGGGACGAAAAGAACAGCAATGTAAATTTTCTTTGGTCAAAACAAAGAACTCAACAAGCAGAATTCTTCAGAACAGTCCAGACAAGAGCCCATTGGTAAGAATGTGTCACAATAATTTACAGATTGTTGAGCAAATACAAGAAGCATCTCTATCATTCTCTTGGATCCAAAATGCCTAAACAATAGTTACTGCATCAGCAACTGGCACTAAGAATATCAGAGACAAGGTAGTCCCAAGTAGATAATTTTTGCAAATGAAATCCATAACCATAAACTCCAGGCCACTTTTTTAGGAAAGGCAACTCATCCATTCTAAATAAAAAGAATGCAAATATTTGAGCAGCATATTCAAGAACAATAAAATAACTTGATTTCAAATACTGGTTGGATGAGAGGGATAAACAAGAACAATTCATAAGCAAGTGCACTGTCCGGACCTCCTAAGCCACAGTGAGAATGTGGGTGTCTAATAAGCATGGAGGTATGTTTAAACACTGAGCCTCGCTGGCCCAAAATCAAACTCAATTAAAACTAAGAATGATATACTGTATTTGAGTATAAAACCATGGTTAGACCTGCATCGTTTATGAAAATATAACTATCATGCACATCAGGTCTTCTGATCAATGCAAATGGGTATCATATTCTATGAAATATCACAGCAGGCAGCGATGACATTATATATATATATATATATATATATATATATATATAGGAGCAGCATAATGCATATTAATCTTAAGCTCAAGCTCTAACGATAACTAAATAAAATTTAAAAACCAAACTACCGTCGAAGGATAGGAGCATTACTGTGAATTTGAAGGGCTCTGACTGTGGATTTTCGAAATTGTTGGTGTTTATAACACGCCCATAAGTAAAAGTCCTCCCATGGCCATATCTCTGAAAGCAATTATACAATATCCTTCCATGCTCTTTGAGAAAGTCATTGACCACAACTAAATCTGAATCAATAAACACAATAACAGAGCCTCTGGAATATGAGAAGCCCGTATTCCTGGCCCTGGCTGCACCTCCATGTGCTTGTTGAAGGACTTTAACATGACGGAAACGTTTACTAGACAGAATACCAGGCCCATGTGGGTGCCCTCCAGAATTCCACTGATAAGTACAATTTTCATAAGGCCCTCCTTCAGAATCCAATAGAAACTGGACTGTACCATCTGTAGAGCCATCATCTACAACAATGATCTCATAGTCCCTAATACCAGAGGCCTGGTAATCCCTCTGCTCCTTTAATGCCTTGAGACACTTTGTTAAAATGGGCAAGCGGTTGTATGTGGGGATTATAACACTCCATAACCCTTCCTCTCCATTGTCGAATTCATCAATGAATGGGCTTACTCGCTCTGGATTCTTCTTCTGAGGTGTCCACGCACCATGTTTTGAGGCAGGCAGAGGGGCAAAATGACGAAAGGGACTCTCACTGAATTTATCCATGAATTCTTCTGTGGTTTTCTGTGTTTTCATGAGCCATCTTTTTTGCAAAGACCCTGGACCAAGGATACAGTATGGGTTCCAGGCAATAGGGAAGCACCCACTTCCACTACCAGAGCTGGCAGCAAAGTTTATGCTTAGAAATCTCTGGGCTGCTGAGGAAGGTATGAATTGCGAAGAAACTGCAGAAAAATATGAAGTGTGGGTAAAAGCTTGTAGGTGCATTTTGCCTACCTGCTCCAATTCTGGTTACAGAGAGCAGTGAATTGGATGAATGAAGTTCAAAAAGCTTGTGAACAAAATAAATAAATGAGTAAGTCAGCAAAACTGAATTGGCTGAATGAAGTTCAAAAAGCTTGTCGACAAAATAAATGAATGAGTCAGTCAGCAAAAGTGAGGACGTACATCAAAACAGCAGTATTTTTCGCTGTTTTATGATTGCAATTTATTTTTAAATATTCATATTTATATTATAAAAAAATTTAAAAAAATTAGAGGTTAAGAAAAAATTAAAAAATGAAGAGTAATTTTTTTTTATGTAAATATTATTTTGGTTATATAAGTTTTTGGTTTTGTACTATGATATAAAATTATTTCAAAGATTATTTTAGGGGGTTAGGTTTTGTTTATACATGATGTTGTTATATATAGAGATATTGAAATTGTATCTATAATAGTGAGTTTTGTAGGATTTTTTTTAATTATAAATAAATGGAAAAATAGACCCACGGATTAGTTCAACCAACTGTTATTAATGTTTTTGGGCATTTAAGTGGTTGTGCATTGGTAGGTGTCTCATTCAAATCCCCTAGGTGAGGCGCACTAGTATACACCAACGAGTTTACTAAAAACGCCATACACAAATGTGGGGAAGTATCCCTTGGGTTTCTCTGCAAGCTTTTTCTTTGGAAAATAAGTAAACAAATAGAGTAACATTACTTCTCGTTGGTCAACTATTACTCAACATAAGTCATATGTTGTGATATGGGAGCTCAAAGAGTTGACGAGTCTAATTGTGCCACCACTAAAGCATTGTACCTATGTATTCAGGCAAAGCTATAGTCTAGAAGGTTAAGTGGACCCCGAGGAAGTGTCCACCATAAAACCTACATCATTGCTACGTAAAGTTGAGGGTTAAGAGTCCTCCATGATGCAACTAAGCTTATTTTTCAAGGAAAAAAGGTAAAACTAATTTTGGTGGGCTTACTACAACTCAATGTATTGGGACAATTGGAGCAAATGTGGACCACCAACCCTCTAGTAGGAGTGGAAGTTCACTCGAAGATCTACCAATAGAATATTGTTATTAAGCACTAGTCAAGTTTTGTTATAACTTATTTCTTATAAGATTTAGTATATTATATACACACTTATGCTAGCAACGATGCAAGGTGGTTGTGTTGTATTAATGTGTTATTTGTAGATTTTGCCTACTTGAATATATGTGTGTGGAAAGATAGCTCAATGGGATAACCCTATTAATGGTGATGTTAATGTCGTTGAGGATTTGGGCAGTTTCATATTATAAGTTATTGGTTCAAAACCCTTAAATAAGATGCATAACCTACATTGTTGGATTTACTACAAATACAACTCATAAATATAAAAAAACATCCCTTAAATTTTCTCACAATTTTTTTTCTAAATATAAATAAATCAAAACCTTGATTTCATTACATCTCATCATGCTCCATACTCATGCATTTGGTATTTTCTCAAAAATGGGAGTTGTTGAGATGAATAAAAGGGGAGTTGTTGAGATGAATAAAAGGGAAATGTGAGAAGTGTGATTTCATTTTTATGAATTTTGTTAATTAATTTTTGGTTTTGCTTTCTTTTAATTGGTTAGAATAAATAGTAATGAGGAGTAATGTTTAAGAATAATGAGATAGTAAGACTTTGAAATTATAAGTGTTTATTATATATATATATATATAAAATAATGGCAGTTAAGTTTTCTCTGCAAGTCGAGGGTTTTGTTGTAGATCTAGTTTTTACTACAGGTCACACCAGTGGACTCAATGAAATGGAAGAAGAGGTTGTTGATTACATAGATGAGTACGACCCATTGGGAGGACAATAAACTTGGTCCATATTAGTGAAGTTATACCGTGAATATGACCCTCCTCCACATCGACTATCCCAACTTGGAAATCACCCATTGGAAGACAACACATTAGTTGTCCTGGGAGATATGATTGAAGACATTTCAAGCACTCAAAATGTTGAGGTGGATTTGTTGATGATTAAACCCTTCACCCAGTCACATTCACTTTGTTAAGTAGTCACCCTGTAGGGGGAGCACAACAAAGGATACATGGGTGGAAGGATCTTGTGGATAGGGGTATTTACACCCTAAGCTCGAACATGGATCAACTACTACAGACATCTCAAAGGAAATCATTAACTCCTCTAATCGACGCAGGTGATTTTCTCTTAGACATGTTACCAATTTATTATGCTCTCTAGCTCTGGGTGTCTTTGAATCTATGTGAGGTATTGAAGATAGAGTTTTTATTAGTGGTATAATATCTGGTGATAGAGGTTTTAATGAGTGGTGCTTCTTCCTATAAATCCCTAACCTCTAACCAAGAAAAGTTGGGGTTGGGATATTTAGGGAAAACAAAGAAGCATTGCAAGTGTGTGAAGAGGAAACTAGAATCAATAAATTTGGAACTAGTAGAGAACATCAAGCTCCATGAAATTATGGACCTAGAGGATTCAACCATTGGTGGTCGATTCACAAGCAAGAGGATGAATGTTGAAACCCTAAAATCATGGACAAAGGAAAATTTTGTAGGCTTGCTCGATTACTCTCGACACAATATGGTTTTGGTCGAAGGTTGGTTGGTGTGAATTCTTCACTTAGGAGAATATGCAAACAAAATCATCAAAGCTCGATGGATTTAGGGTTCCCAAGCTCTCATTTTGAAGAAGTGGCACTTGGAATTCGTAACAACATCATCTCACATGGATTTTGTTCTAGTATGGGTGAGGCTTCTAGGCCTACCCCTAATTTTATGGTCGGATGAAATCTTCAAGGAAAATTGGAATGCCCTAGGTTTATTTTATGATGTGGACAATTCCTACAAGGACTCTAGTTACATGGGAATGGCCAAAATTTAGGTCGGTTTGGGGCTCTCAAAGGATCTAATGGACTTGATTATGATTGGAAAGGGGTCTGCTATCTTTAGTCAATCCCTAGATTACAAAGGAATCCCATTTAAGTGTGGTTGATGTCAATTTTATGGGCATCTTGTGAAGGATTGTTCACTCCCAATCAAATGGAAAGTTTGGGTTCAAAAAGAACATAAGGAAGCTTATGAATCTTCCCAAACTTCTCTGAAAAAGGATCTAGATGTTGAAGGTCTACCAAAGCATAGTCACACAGAGATTTATCCAACAAAGGACCAAGCAGGTCGGCACAAAGAGTACCCTATGCCACCCATCTATGGACAAGAAAGCTCATTTCTACTCCTTCCTTTGCTCCTTTACACAAGTTTGAGAATATTTGTTTTGTTTCCTAGGAGGTGGGAATTTCAAATCCTACTGAAAACCATTTGATTTATTTGTTTCCTATTTTCTCAAGGATAAACTTACCCAGGCCCCTCATCAACCTTATCCCTCTAGATGGGCTAGGTAAACCTCCCCAAAAAATCCCTTCTCTAAATTCCTCCATAAACTCTCTTAGCCTCTCTTCAAATAGGGAGATCTTTAAGATCCCCAGTCCTCTGAAGCTAAAAAGTACAATCTCATACCCAGGGATAGAGGATCATCTCTCTTTGTGAGAGGGATAMCACAAGGTCTAGGATCTCTAAAAGAAAAGGATACAAAATCCTCCCAGAATGGGAAGAAATGTCATTCGAAATCTTTGATACCTAGCTTGGTGCGCAAGGTATGGAAGGTATTGGTGAACTCCAGAACTGCTTGGCCCCTCTCTTGTCGTAGTGTGGTCCATCTCATGTATTGGTCCTCATAGTTGCCAACAGGGTAATATTGTTCCTTTACCGCATCCATAAAAAAATCCCAAGTGGGCTCGTCCCCATATATTCCAGACTCCTATGTGGAACTCTGCTCCCAGTAAGTTTCCCACTAATGTTTGACATGAGGGAGAGCCTTAAGGAGTGCAAAGATGATCTTTTCTCTGTCGGAAAAATTGTGAACAGAGAAATAACCTTCTAACAGATTTAACTATTTATCTAGGGCATCCGCATCTATCTGACCTTCAAATATAGGAATATCAAAATTGACCCGTACCTTAAAAGGCGAGGTGCCTCCAAAGTGGTCGCTTGATGAATATGCATCGGATATTATCGAGAGGCATTGAAGGATTTGGGAAAAATTCTCCATCATTTTGTCCCTCTGTCGCGTGTGAGCTTGCTCAAGCAATAGAATTATAGGATCGTCTGCTCCGTCATTTTTCTTTTCTTCCGCCATGGAGGGTTTCTTGGGCGTGCGAGAGCGATTGTCTTCAAGAGAGACAAGCTCGAGACCCAACTTGCTATACTCGGACCTCGTTAGGGACATGCACTGAAAAACGATCAAGAGCAGCCTACTCTGATACCACTAATCTAGATTATTTTTGGCACGAAATGAGAGCGGAGATATAATAAAGAATTGCAAAGAGATATCGTGGATATCCAATAATATAACAGAAATGTATCATAGATGCAACCATAAACACAAAGATACATTAATACACGATTTCTATTAATGAAATAAATGTACATAGACTGTAAAAACACAGAGTGAAAGACTCGCTAGAATGGTGGCAACTTATCTCTGAGAAGAGATGTGACGGTTACTCGCATTCGCAAGAAGATGATTACAATGAGGCTATGAAGGCCTTTTTTACAATAAACGGGAATGCCAAAAACCCTAGACATCCAAAAACCTAATCCTAGGAGATGAAGCGCCAAAAGTCATGTGGGCCATGTTTGGGTAAGTTAGTACATCAACTTCCCGGGGTCGTAAATTTTGCATACGATATATGTTGTAGGCGCATGATATCCATTGGAAAGGTATCGTTGAGGAGATTCATTTTAGGTGCAATATCGAAGGTGTTTGCATATTGCAAACATTTTTTCCCAAAAGAACATAGTTTAGGGCCTCAAAACGGCTCCGGAAGTGAAAACTGCTAAAAATAATAAATTACCAAAATTGTCAGAAACCTGTTTTGAGCCAGTTGGAAAAGGTGGGTGGCCACCGATATCCACCTGGATCAATCCTCCCTCCTTAGGAAGAAATGATCTACATTGCATTGTGATCTAAAATTGAAGAAGACTTGAAATACTTGAAATTATTTGCAATGTAAATGTTATGTGTTTAAAACAAAAGGATCAGTTTGCAACACATAGATTAAGGGATTACTTATGAAAAATACACATAGACAATAGCATAATCAATGAACATAAGCACATAAACACAACAATTTGATAAAGGAGTTCACCCCTCTCTTGGGCTACATCTCCTGGTCCAGCTTCCAATGGAGCATTATTATTAATTGCTCAAAGTGCTCAAAAACATGTCTTACAATGCTCAAACTGACAAATTGACTGCTCCAATGGCTTCAGAGCGTCCCAAAACCCCTGTTTGGGCTCTTTCGGCACCTCAATCGGTCGAAAAACGAAGAAGTTAGGCCTCCTGGAAGTCTTCCTCTTCAAGCTTGTTGTCTCTGCATCTACAAATTGCACCCTTTGTTGTGTGAACCTGGCTCACACGCAATATAAGGCGTGAAAACCCAGCACCGGGCGCAACCGCGTCAATGGTGCAAACCGTAGGACGGTTAAGGGCGCGCCAGCCCCTAATCGCCTAGCACCTGGGCGTATGAGGGTCATGTGACCGCGCGCATTGGCAAAAAGTGGTTAACACCATTACAACTGTTTAACTCCCCCCGCGCTCCATACATGGTCACATGTAATAACCCATACAACCGCGGGCTTTACATAATACAAAATATAAAGTTTCACGCGCCCATTCCACGGAGGATAGGGTCATATGGCATATGTTATATACAAAACAAAGAACCGCGGGCCGGGGCTAAGCCCCGACCCGACCCCCCGCCCAACGGTCATATAACTTGAACTTAAATATATATGAGTTTGTATATATAACAAGGCACAATTGATAGTCCGTTGGTCGAACAGTCTTTGCGAAGGCAGAGGGAGGTCCGGGGGTCGAACCCCACAGACTCCAATAGTTTTACATAACAACCATAAACCAATATAAAGGTGCCACGTGGCAGCCCTTGACTGGGCCACGTGGCATCAAACCACCAACCATATGCTGACACGTGTCGAATCATCATTCGACCTCAACTGCCAACCAAACTTTGCCACGTCATCGTATAGTCTGTACGGCCCTGCCACGTCAGCCTGTACGGACTGTACAGTCAACATCATTTTTTTTGCCTGTTTGACTTTATGACCAGATCACTATATCTCTCGCTCCCGACGTCCGTTTGAGACGAAACGAGTTGCGTTGGGTTCGCAACGACGAGGCCTACGCTCTCGTCCGGTTTGAAGCGATTCCGAGCACTTTGAATTTTTGAGCAAAATTTGATCCCCTGATCACACCTCTCCATTGGGAAGCTTTTGGACCTCCAAAAGACTATTTTCAGTCTATGTGAAGATGAGGGTAAAGTTCCCTCACCCTTCCAACCTCAATCC
>ML779795.1:58632-77542 GCA_009831015.1 Picea engelmannii
ACAATCAAGTCTTCAAAAACCAGTGCTCTGATACCAACTTGATCTAAAATTGAAGAAGACTTGAAATACTTGAAATTATTTGCAATGTAAATGTTATGTGTTTAAAGCAAAAGGATCAGTTTGCAACACATAGATTAAGGGATAACTTATGCAAAATACACATAGACAGTAGCATAATCAATGAACATAAGCACATAAACAAAGCAATTTGATAAAGGAGTTCACCCCTCTCTTGGGCTACATCTCCTGGTCCAGCTTCCAATGGATCATTATTATTAATTGCTCAAAGTGCTCAAAAACATGTCTTACAATGCTCAAACTGACAAACCGACTGCTCCAATGGCTTCAGAGCGTCCCAAAACCCCTATCTGGGCTCTTTCGGCACCTCAATCGGTCGAAAAACGAAGAAGTTAGGCCTCCTGTAAGTCTTCCTCTTCAAGCTTGTTGTCTCTGCATCTACAAATTGCACCCTTTGTTGTGTGAACCTGGCTCACACGCAATATAAGGCGTGAAAACCCAGCACCGGGCGCAACTGCGCCAACGGCACAAACCGTAGGACGGTTAAGGGCGCGCCAACCCCTAACCGCCTAGCACCTGGGCGTATGAGGGTCATGTGACTGCGCGCATTGGCAAAAAGTGGTTAACACCGTTACAACTGTTTAACTCCCCCCGCGCTCCATACATGGTCACATGTAATAAACCATACAACCGCGGGCTTTACACAATACAAAATATAAATTTTCACGCGCCCATTCCACGGAGGATAGGGTCATATGGCATATGTTATATACAAAACAAAGAACCGCGGGTCAGGGCTAAGCCCCGACCCGACCCCCCGCCCAATGGTCATATAACTTGAACTTAAATATATATGAGTTTGTATATATAACAAGGCACAATTGATAGTTCGTTGGTCGAACGGTCTTTGCGAAGGCGTTGTGTGGAGGGAGGTCCGGGGGTTGAACCCCACGGACTCCAATATTTTTACATAACAACCATAAACCAATATAAAGGTGCCACGTGGCAGCCCTTGACTGGGCCATGTGGTATCAAACCACCAACCATATGCTGACACATGTCGAATCATCATTCGACCTCAACTGCCAACCAAACTTTGCCATGTCATCATATGCCACATCATCGTACTGTCTGTACGACCCTGCCACGTCAGCCTGTACAGACTGTACAGTCAGCATCATTTTTTTTGTCCGTTTGACTTTATGAACAAATTGCTATATCTCTCGCTCCCGACGTCCGTTTGAGACGAAACGAGTTGCGTTGGGTTCGCAACGACGAGGCCTACGCTCTCGTCCGGTTTGAAGCGATTCCGAGCACTTTGAATTTTTGAGCAAAATTTGATCCCCCGATCACATTGAGAGTCCGAGGGAGAGGAAAAAGTGTTTTCTGAATCTGAATCTTGGTGAGTTGCTTGCCTTGTTGGAGACGTCACACTGCTCAGTTTGTGAAATTCTATCACAAACCTGTTGAGGTTGAGGCTGTTAAACAAGTTGAGATACATGAGAGGATAATGTGCATAAGGAATCTTTTCACTTTACTTCAACCTTGTCGACCTGCTTCTGTTGGATAGAAGGTGCCTAGGGCGAGGCTGTAGTGGTTGCAGTGTCCTTCTGTTCCCATTTTGAACAGATTGTGAAGAAGCTGAATTTTGCAGTATGAGATACTACCTTGCGACACTTTTTAGGTGGAACAATAGTTGGAACCACCTATGGTATTATGTAGAGATGAACCCCAAAAGTAACAATGACACTACGAGGTCGAGACTCATAAACAGCATGGCATCTCCACATACATGGTTGTACCAAGAGAACATCACAGACATCTAGTGGGGCAACATCACATAATACCTCATCCTTGAAGGGTTGGATGTCATATGACAATTGACACTATTGGCTGACACAAAGATCTCGTCCTTGGCGAAGCCACCCGATGTTGTATGGTTGCGGGTGTGGTGTTGTCGACAATCCCAATTGTTTGACAACCTCTACTGAGATGAGGTTCTTCTAGCTTCTGCTATCAACAATAAAATGCAACGAGGTCCCCTTCACCCACATCTGTGAATGAAAAAGGCGCTCCCCCTCTTCAGAATCTGTTGGTTCTTCTGGTTGAATTGTTTTGGTTGCGACAATAGCAGTGGGGTCTGCGTCAATGATATGTTCTTACCAGTATTTTCAGAATCAGATTCTGAATCAGGGTTCGGCTCCTTGTCTTTGATCTCGACCACCAATGACTATTTTGAGCGACATTCATCGGTGTTGTGCCAAGGGATTTTGTGGAAATCCCACCATTTTCCAGTGTCCTTCTTTGTCTTCCCGTGACCCTTCTTTTCCTATGGCTTGGACTGGTTTTCAAGAGACTATTTTTTAGGGTTGTCTTTGTCATACTTTGGTTTTTGCGGATTTGCAGACCCGAACTCCCATTTGTTCTGGTGCTTAAATTTCTACTCAATTTTAACAACATATCGATAGGCAGCACCAAGTGATGAGATGTCCAGAAAATTCATTTCAGTTTGGATGTATCTGTGTAGAGCCCCATGGTATTTCATAACCAAATTTCATTCAGAGTCTTTGATACCCAACTTGGTGCGCAAGGTATGGAAGGTATTGGTGAACTCTGGAACTACTTGGCCCCTCTCTTGTTGTAGTGTGGTCCATCTCATGTATTGGTCCTCATATTTGCCAACAGGGTAATATTGTTCCTTTATCGCATCCATAAAAAAATCCCAAGTGGGCTCGACCCCATATATTCCAGACTCCTCTGTGGAACTCTACTCCCAGTAAGTTTCCCACCAATGTTTGACATGGGGGAGAGCCTTAAAAAGCGCAAAGATGATCTTTTCTCTGTCGGAAAAATTGTGAACAGAGAAATAACCTTCTAACAGATTTAACCATTTATCTAGGGCATCTGCATCTATCTGACCTTCAAATATAGGAATATCAAAATTGACCTGTACCTTAAAAGGCGAGGTGCCTCCAAAGTGGTCGCTTGATGAATATGCGCCTGATGCTATTGGGAGGCTTTGAAGGATGTGGGAAAAATTCTCCATCATTTCATCCCTCTGTCGCATGAGAGCTTGCTCAAGCAACAAACTTATAGGATCGTCTACTCCGACGTTTTTCTTTTCTTCCGTCATGGAGGTTTTCTTGAGCGCGCGAGAGAAATTGTCTTCAAGAGAGACAAGCTCGAGACCCAACTTTCTATACTCGAACCTCGTCGGGGACATGCACTGAAAAACGATCAAGAGAAGCCTGCTCTGATACCACTGATCTAAATTATTTTTGGCACGAAATGAGAGTGGAGATATAATAAAGAATTGCATAGGGATATCACGGATATCCAATAATATAACATAAATGTATCAGAGATTCAACCATAAACACAAAGATGCAGTAATACACGATTTCTATTGATTAAATAAATGTACAGAGACAGTAAAAATACAGAGTGAAAGACTCACTAGAATGGTGGCAACTTATCTCTGAGAAGAGATGTGACGGTTACTCACATTCGCAAGAAGATGATTACAATGAGGCTTTGAAGGATTTTTTTACAATAAACAGGAATGCCAAAAACCCTAGACATCCAAAAACCTAACCCTAGGAGATGAAGCGCCAAAAGTCATGTGGGTCCTGTTTGGGTAAGTTAGTACATCAACTTCCTGGGGTCGTAACTTTTGCATATGATCTCTGTTTTAGGCGCATGATAGCCCATTGGAAAGGTATCATCGATGAGATTCATTTTAGGCACAATATTGAAGGTACTTGAATATTGCAAACATGTTTTCCAAAAAAACATCATTTAGGGCCTCAAAACGGCTCTGAAAGTGAAAATTGCTAAAAATAGTAGATTACCAAAATTGCCAGAAAACTGTCTTGAGCCTGTTGGAAAAGGTGGGAGGCCACCGATATCCACCTGGATCAGGTCCCAACCTATATTATCACTCATCTTTTTTTTTTTTATGATATAATAATTTTTTGTGAAGGTTCAAGAAATATGATTGAAAAACTCTGAGAGATCATCGATCTCTTCCGTGAAGCCACGAGAATGCAAATAAACATAACTAAATCCTTGATTATGTTATGTGGATTCTAACGGATAGAAAAGATAGGGGAATTTGACACTCGATTAAAATATATGGTCTTTCACTTGAAATCCAATCAGTACAAGAAAGGGGATTAACAATGGCTCCTAGAAAACCTAGAGAAAAAACTAAACATCCAATACAAACACTAGTTATCTTAGGGTAGCAGACTAGTTCTGGTCAAAGCAATCCTTGAAGCAACTCTTGTTTATTGGATGTGATCCCAAAAGGCATCATAGACAAAACAAGACAACAATGCTTTAGATTTATTTGGTCCGGAGAAGTAGGAAAAAGGTGCTAGCCTCTTGGTAAAGGTTTTCTATCCCAAAATCCATGGTTGGATGGGGTCTAAAGAATATATTTGTGTTCTTAAAGGCCATCATTGCCAAGAATGTTTGGAAGCTTATCCAAGGCACTATGCTCTAGGCTTAAGTCACAAAGGACAAATACTTTCAACAAGACTCAATGGAGGATTGGATCTTAAATCCCCACAAATTCATCAATAATTTGGAAAGTCATTCTTTCAACTTTCCACTTGATTGTTGATTGGTTAGTTTGGAAGATTCGAAAGGGAGAAAAAGTACTTATAGTCCTAGATCCCTGGTTGGATACAAGGAATCTCATAAACTTCCATATTATATGATCTACGAGCCAAAAAGTAAGTGCTACCAAACTCTAGGACAAAATGCTTAAGGAAACCAGGACAAAGGGAAACAACAATGATTATCATGGAGGGAGATTGGCCTTAGAGAAGAAGATGAAAACACTTGGTAAAAATACACTTGAAACCTTTTAAGTAGCTTTGTTAATTTAACAGAGGAAGAGGATCAACTTGTTTGGTCCCTAAATCCCAAGGGAAACATTGAGTCGAAAATTGGGTGTAAAACACTAGCTTAAGGGTACAATGAAGTGTCATGGATCTAGTGGCGGAAAAATCTATGGAAGTTCAAATGCCTAGCAAAAGAAAAAATATTAATGTGGATCCTCTTGAACAATAAATTTATTACATGGGGTATACTTCAAAAAAAAAGTTTTGAAGGGCATGGTAGATGTTGTCTATGTAAGATAGACTAAAAAATAACCTCCCACTTGATTTTTCCTTGTAGTTGCACCAAAGAGGTATGGATGGAAGCAATCAAAGTCACAGAGTTGAAAAATTCCTGGAATGATTCTACAATTGAGGAGGCCCTTAAAAGACGGTGTTGAAACAATGAAACATCAAAGTTCAAAGCTCTCCCTCTTACTATTTTTTGGGGAGTGTGGTTAGCAAAAAAATCTAAGTTGTTTGAGGATAAAGAAGTTATTCCTCTACAATGTGGCATGCAAAGTATGAATATACTCTCTGCCTTCGCTCGGAAATTAACTTCCCACTCCCCCAATTACAATTCCCATGAAACTATAAACAAGGAAACCCTACTACAGGATGAGATGGAGGTATTCTACATTTGTCTGATGATCACAATATCTCCTTTTTTGGTAATATAGGCAATGAAACAAATATTTTTTGTGGGCCCTCAAACTTGTTCTATATTTGGCTCTGAAAAAAGGAATTTCCCATCTTGAAATCTACATGGATTCTTTATTGGTTATTCAATGGATGAAAGGAGTTTTAACATTACAAAACTCCACTTTACAACCTTTATTTCAAGATACCGATAGCAGCATAATAACCTTCCCTCACATCACTTTTGAACATGTCTACAAGATAAGGAACAAAGAAGTTGATCGACTATTAAAAGTTGGATTGGCATTGGAAAAATGAATCTAGAAAATCACAAAAAGCCTCCAAGCTCACACCACATAATATATTCATGGTCCCTGGTTTTAAGCTGATGTAAAAATGTATTTATAGTGTCTTTCTCGAGGATTATATATGGTTTTTGATGTACTCATATATGGTTGGACTAAAGAAAGTTTATTTTTGTATTGTAAATGGCTAATTATCGATAAAATCATGCCTCTTTTTGAAATATGCACAGTCAATTTTCTGTATATAGTAGGGGACTAGTAGTTTTAGTCTTGTACAAGTCGGTTATAAATGCTTTTTAGAATTCTTATAAGGATATAATTTTATAATTTTGTTATATGTAATAAAAATACTTGACTTTTTTCCTTGAAAAATAAAAAGAGTTTACTGGATTTAAAGTCATTGTGCGATGGATTTTATCCACCCACTCATATTCTATTCTTGTGAGTGATATATTAAACTCATAATGAATTATTTCATTCGAATCTATATCTAGAACATAATCGATGGTATTAAAATCTTTAAAAAGTTGTTGTGTCTTCAAACAATTTATAAAAATAATCAGAAAAAAACTACAAAATTCAATATCACTTTTTAACATGTCTCTCAATCCTCATAAGAGTTGAGTTGATGTAGGTCAATACACCATTGTAATTGCAAAGCTAGTGTAATCACAATAACATTGTCTTCTCATCTTTCCATTACAAAAATATGTTTGATTCTAACAATAACACAAGTATACAACTATCCAAGATCATCCTAGTGCAAGAATGATGACCACCACATAAAGGTAAAAGCGTGAGATAAAAGATCCATATAATTTTTTAAAGCTATTGGTGAAGTTGTTGATAAGATATAATATAATGAGGAAGGTCATTATAAAGGTTAACTGATTCGGATTATTTTCGGCACGAAATGAGAGCGGAGATATAATAAAGAAATTCATAGAGATATCGCAGATATCCAATAATATAACATAAATGTATCAGAGATGCAACCATAAACACAGAGATACAGTAATACATGATTTCTATTAATGAAATAAATGTACATAGACTGTAAAAAATACAGAGTGAAAGACTCGCTAGAATGGTGGTAGCTTATCTCTGAGAAGAGATGTGACGGCTACTCGCATTCGCAAGAAGATGATTACAATAAGGCTCTGAAGGCCTTTTTACAATAAACATGAATGCCCAAAACCCTAGACATCCAAAAACCTAACCCTAGGAGATGAAGCGCCAAAAGTCATGTGGGCTTCGTTTGGGTAAGTTAGTACATCAACTTCTCGGGGTCGTAACTTTTGCATACGATCTACGTTTTAGGCGTATGATAGCTCATTGGAAAGGTATCATCGAGGAGATTCATTTTGGGGGCTCAATCATGCCTTTGAATATCATTGAGAACCTCGATCTCGAAAAACCTTCATTTAGGCCCTCAAAATGGCCCCGGAAGTTAAAACCTCCCAGGAGAGGGAAAAACATTTGTTGGATCTGCATCTTGGTGAGCTATTTGTATTGTTGGAGACATCGCGTTGCTTAGTTTGTGGAAGTTTGTCATGAACCTGTTGAAGTTGAGGTTGTTCAACAAGTTGAGCTACATGAGAGGAAGGTGTGTAGAAGGAATCTTTGTGCTTTGTTGCAACCTTGTCGACCTGCTTCTGTTGTATAGAAGGTGCAGGGGGCGAGACTGTAGTGGTTACAGTGTCCTTCTGTTCCCCTTTTGAACAGATTGCGAAGAAGCTGAATTTTGCAGTATGAGATACTACCTTGTGACACTTTTTAGGCGAAACAATAGTTGGAACTACCTCTGGTATTCTGTAGAGATGACCCCCCAAAGTAACAATGACACTATGGGGTCGAGACTCATAAACAACATGGCGTCTCCACATATATGGTTGGCCCAAGAGAACATCACAGACATTCAGTGGGGCAACATCACATAATACCTCATCCTTGAAGGGTTGGATTCCATATGAAAATCGACATTGTTGGCTGACATGGAGATCTCGTCCTTGGCGAAGCCACTTGATGTTGTATGGTTGTGGGTGTGGTGTTGTCGACAATCCCAACTATTTGACGACCTCTACTGAGATGAGGTTTTTCTGGCTTCCGCTATCAACAATAAAATGCAGCAAGGTCCCCTTCATCCACATCTGTGAATGAAAAAGGCACTCCCCCTCTTCAGGATCTGTTGGTTCTTCTGGTTGAATTACTGCAGTCATGACAGTAGTAGTGGGGTCTGCGTCAATGATCTATCCTTTACCAGTATTTTCAGAATCAGATTCTGAATTAGGGTTTGGCTCCTTGTCTTTGATCTCGGCCACCAATGATTGTTTTGAGCGACATTCATCGGTGTTGTGCTAGGGGATTTTGTGGAAATCACACCATTTTCCGCTTTCCTTCTTTGTCTTCCCGTGACCCTTATTTTCCTGTGTCTTGGATTGGTTTTCGGGAGACTATTTGTTAGGGCCGTCTATGTCATACTTTGGTTGTTGCAGATTTGTAGACCTGAATTCCCGTTTGTTCTGGTGCTTCAATTTCTGCTCAATTTTAACAACATATCGATAAGCAGCACCGAGTGATGAGATGTCCAGAAAATCCATTTCAGTCTGGTTGTATCTGTGTAGAGCCCCACGGTATTTCAGAACCAAATGTCGCTCGGAGTCTTTGATACCCATCTTGGTGTGCAAGGTATGGAAGGTAATGGTGAACTCCGGAATTGCTTGGCCCCTCTCTTGCCGCAGTGTGGTCCATCTCATGTATTGGTCCTCATAGTTGCCAACAAGGTAATATTGCTCCTTTACCGCATCCACAAAAAAATCCCAAGTGGGATCGACCCCATATATTCCAGACTCCTCTGTGGAACTTTTCTCCCAGTAAGTTTCCCACCAATGTTTGACATGAGGGATAACTTTAAGGAGTGTGAAGGTGATCTTTTCTTTTTCGGAAAAATTGTGAACAGAGAAATAACCTTCTAGCAGAGTTAACCATTTTTCTAGGGCTTCTGCATCTATCTGTCCTTCAAATACAGGAATATCAAAATTAACTTGTACCTTGAAAGGCGAAGTGCCTCCAAAGTGGCCGCTTGATGAAGATGTGCTTGATGCTATCGGCAAGCGTTTAAGGATGTGGGCAAAATTATCCATCATTTCGTCCCTTTGTCTCATGAAAGCTTTCTCAAGCAACAGATTGATAGGATCGTCTGCTCCGTCATTTTTCTTTTCTTCCGCCATTGAGGGTTTCTTGGGTGTGCGAGAGGGATTGTCTTCAAGAGAGACAATCTCGAGACCCAACTTGCTATACTCGGACCTCGTCGGGGACATGCACTGAAAAAACGATCAAGAGCAGCCTGCTCTGATACCACTGATCCAGATTATTTTCAGCACGAAATGAGAGTGGGGATATAATAAAGAAATTCACAGAGATATTGCGGATATCCAATAATATAACATAAATGTATCAGAGATACAACCATAAACATAGAGATACAGTAATACATGATTTCTATTAATGAAATAAATGTATAGAGACTGTAAAAAATACAGAGTGAAAGACTCGCTAGAATGGTGGCAGCTTATCTCTGAGAAGAGATCTGACGGCTACTCGCATTCGCAAGAAGATGATTACAATGAGGCTTTGAAGGCCTTTTTACAATAAACAGGAATGCCAAAAACTCTAGACATCCAAAAATCTAACCCTAGGAGATAAAGCGCCAAAAGTCATGTGGGCCCTGTTTGGGTAAGTTAGCACATCAACTTCCCGGGGTCGTAACTTTTGCATACAATTTCCGTTTTAGGCATATCATAGCTCGTTGGAAAGGTATCGTCGAGGAGATTCATTTTGGGGGCTCAATCATGCCTTTGGATATCATTGAGAACCTCAATCTCGAAAAACCTTCATTTAGGCCCTCAAAATGGCCCCGGAAGTTAAAACCTGCTAAAAATAGTAAATGGCCAAAATTGCCAGAAAACTGTTTTGAGCCAGTCGAAAAAGGTGGGTGGCCACTGATATCTATCTGGATCATTAACATAATAAAATAGGATTGAGTTGAATGGAAGGCATGATTAAGCAAATAAGCTTCATGTATATTTTAATGACCAAATTTGCTCAATATCCTCATAGTTAAGATTTATATAACGCACTCCCTTACCCATTGGTTAAGATTCATATCTATGAAAATATGAGGATTCCTTAAACTAACTAGAGGTCAAAATCTAGGTGAAAAGAAACATTTGGGCTAAATGTTTATGGATATAGATGGATATGAACATTATCAAATACAATTAGAGTTGAGATGAATTGGTTCTCACCAAACCTTGGTTGACTTAAGATATAAATGAAACTTATAAAGGTAAAAATGGGCAATGATTATGGAAATAAGATGTGAATCAATACAGTATTGTCATAAATATAAATTTGAATTAAAAAAATTAAATAATTAAATAGGAGTGAAGATTGAATGATAAAATAACGAAGAGATGAAAAGGAGTGGAGCACCACACACCTAAGAAAACATTTCACTTACATAACTACATAATGAGAAGGCTTATCCATAATGTACTCACAAGCATAACATGATTTGATTGAATGAGAGCTTTATTCATTATAACATAGTGAAAAGATCTTTATTTATACAAGCGAGAGACAAAACAAATAATCGTGGTCCAATTATTTTTATGGAATAATTATATTTAGCTAATTAATACTAACCACGGTGACTATTTATCGGATAAGTCTAAACATTCTATAATTTTGACTTCTTTTTTTTTTTTTTTTTTTTTTTTTTTTTTTTTTTTTTTTTCAGAATTTGGCTATAGAATAATTGCTAGAATTGCAATTTTCCATTGTTGGATTTTCATTTTTTATTGCAAAAATGGATTGAGAGCCCTCAAAAACCCCTATTACACCCAAGTTGTGCAATCTCAACAATTTGATATTTGTGATTTCGACAATTCTTCTAAATTTTTAATCGGATTTTGGGGAAAAAACAATAGGAAAAAGATGATCGGAAAAGGTTCAAATTATAGTATGTTTAGACTATGTGTTATCTATCTAGCTTCCTCACATTCCATGAATGGCACCTAGGGTAAATGTCGCACGAATTCAACATGAAATCCTAACCTAGGTGGACTCTACAAGGCTTGAAGCCACGACCTCTCAAGGATCGTTGCCTTGAAACTAGTCAATTCAAACTGATTTAGTGAACCCACTAGGCTTGTGTTTGTGTGTGTGTTGATTGACTAAATTATATGCTTGTGAGTGGGAGAAAGTAGGGGGGAGTGATAACGAGGCTTTGAGGAATCAAATACATCTAAGGAGGGCTCTATGTTGGATGACTATAATTTGCATGATGTTATTGTAGAACCTAGACCGAAAAAGGAGTAGTTTCTTGTAATCAGTTATCAATCTAGTGTTTTTACATTCAAGAGTCAAGAAAAGTAAAAAAATAGGCCAATAGACAATATTTTTCCAATACAACTCATAATGGATTTCTAGAGAGAAACCCTAGGGTGGAGTTTGGAGTGAAACTCTAAGACAGAAAGGAAAAAAATGATAAATATATAATTCAATGGTTAATCAAGGGGGGAAATGAAGGCCATACTTGATACATATATTATCTCTAGTGCTTGTTGAACATTCTAAAGGAATGATCTTTCAAGTAGTGACCATAATTTGTGTCTTTACATCTAGCATGGACTCAACTAACACTGATGGTTCAAAAAAAGATCGGTTTCTAGTACTTGGAGATTAATCTAGCAAATTTGCTCTCAAGAGCCAAGTAACAGGTAAAAAGGGGTCATTGAGCAATGCTCTATTTGTTGGATTACTAAGAGGGGGGGTGAATCAATAATAGAGCAATGTAATCCTTTTTCACCATAAAATGCAAGTGTTATATCAATGTAGCATTATCATCCAGTAGTTGCAGAGTAAATAAACAATGAACAAATGAGCAATCAAACACATACACGGTACACCAGTGTTTTACATGGAAACCCAAAGTGAGAGAAAACCACATAATGTTTTATCTTATATGTATTTAAGAATTACATTCATTGGAAGCACCAACTTCCTTTGTTTTCCAGTTGCAACTAGAAGGAGGCTCCAACCCCCTAGTTTCTCAGGCTACAACCTGAGGGAAGATCCAACTCCCCAATTCTCTGGCTACAACCAGAAGGAGGCTACAACCCCCTATGTTCTCCGGATACAACCAGAAGGTGGTTACAACCACCTATCCTTGCCCCGTCCAACTGCCCTGGTATATAAGTAGAATGATGGAACCACTATCACACTATCCCTGTGAGATTTACTGTTGTAAACCTGTACCAATCAACCTGCACCAAACAACCTGTACCAATAACCTGAACCATGCATCAACCTATACCTCAACCTGTAATCAACCTGTACCATAAAAAAGTGCATCAACCATGCACCAACCTGTACCAAACAACCTCTAATCAACCGGTACCATAAACAAGTGCATCAACCATGCACCAACCTGTACCTCAACCTGTACCATGAATAAGTGCATCAACCATGCACCAAACTTGTACGAATAACCTGTAACAAAAACCTGTCCAAACAACCTATCACAACAACCTGTCTCATCAATCTCATCAACCAAATCAGATCTACTCACCAAGATCAATCACCAAGACAACTCTCAAAGATGTGCATCAACCAAGCATAACACAACAACTCATAATCATCACCAAGATCAATATGTGCTTCTAATAATATACCAATACAAGTATGCTACATCATCCATAAACCATGTGTCAACAATACTATTAACAAGTGTCTCCAACCATGTACCAAGTATGTACCAATCATGTATCAACTACTCATCAACTATGAATCATCAAGATATACCAACATCATCAACTATACACCTCATGTATGTGCCAACTCATCAACTACTTGTCTCAACCATGTACCCAACATGTACCTCAACCAAAAGTCCTCATCAATTTCATCATACAAATCTGATTTGTAACTCTGTAGTAGATCTGGTGTATATGATCACATACATGCAAACCTTCCGTCTCACGTGACTAGTTTTGGATTAGTCAACAACCCTAACTTGAAATAATCATAACTATGTACCTGTAATGAATAAAGATCTGAAAATAGTACACAATGTTCTTCAGTGTGTTGTATGCAATTCCTCCAAGTGTCACTACTTGGAACCTCTCAGAAAAGGATTTATAGCAAAAATGACATACCTTGTTGAATTCTGGCTTATTCTAGAGAGCGAACTTGTAGAGCGTGCCCTGCACAGAATATTTGTTGTATGGATCTGAAAATTGTACATAGAATACTACAGACTATACTCTAACCAACACATTTTGTCTTACTGAATTTGGATCTGTGTATGAAGACGTTATGACGTTTTTACCCAAAACACCTGTTTTAGACTAGTTTCAGGACTATCCACAAACCCTATTTTCCACGGAGTTTAACTCCAAAAATACAACAACCCACAAGATGAAATTTGTACCACAACTACTTGGATATGTTTCCTCAATGGCCTCCCAATTTCACGGTCTGAATCATTCTAGAAAAACAGTTATTGCGAAAATGGTGAGAGGATCTATAAATAACATTCCTTAGAAAGAATCATCAAAATAATTTATCCTCCCTTGAATTTTGGCCTTCTTTACTTCACCTTCCCTCTGAAATTCGTCTTAGATATCTTTTGGTTACCTCAGTCACCTGTAGATATTCAATATGCCCAAGTGTGATTAAAATGAGAGAGCCTTGCCTCTTATTTATACTTTCATGTAGCTTCTTCAAGGGGTTACCTTTTAACCATCTTAACCCAATTTCTTTATTTTAGGGCTAACCCACTTCTAACCACTTTCCATAATTACAAAGTTCTCCATTTACTTTATTATTTAAATAATCCTCCTTGACTTTGTCACTTCACTTTATTATTTAAATAATCCTTTTTGACTTTGTCACTTCACTTTATTATTTAAATAATACTTTTTGACTTTGTCACTTCACTTTATTATTTAAATATTTTCTTCTTTGCAAGCACTTTGACTTCTTTGACCTTTTGGGGCCTCAAGCCAACATATGAGGGTTCTCCAAATTTGTAAAGCCATAACTCTCAAACCGTGAGGAGTTATGTGACGTTCCACATACCACCAGAAATGGCATGACATGTACTATCCATCTAGAATATTCTTACCTACAAATATATCAAAACTCATACCATTATACATCAAACAAACTTGGGTCCATTACCCAAACCCGGGTTCTCCAACTTCACATGGCCATAACTCTCTAACTGTGAAGAGTTATGTGATGTTACACATACCATCGGAAATGGAATGACATGTACTACCCATATAGAATATTCTTCCCTTCAAATATATTAAAACTCATACCATTATATATCAAACAAACTTGGTTCCATTACCCAAACCTTTGTGCTACCAGAATTCACTACCAGACTTTCTCCAAGGGTTGAAATCAATCACTAAGGGTTGAAATCAATCTACAATATCACTCTCCAATGGTTAACATCAACGACAACCAACAATCCATACCAACTATCTATCAACCTAAGCCAAATGTCTGACAATCCCCCCCTTTGGCATTGATGGCAACACCAACATTGATGGAAACACTCAGTCATGATAACATTCATGCTTATACTTCTCATCGATGTTTATATCTGTCCCCCTTTGACATCAATGGCAAAGTGTATCTCCCTTTGGGACTGCTCCCCCTAATGAACTCTCCTTGGGATGCTCCCCCTGTCTACATGCTTATGTGATCTCTCTCCAAGCATTTCTATCCTGCATCTGATAAATCTCTCCCCCTTTGTCATCAATGGAAAAGGTATCTTTCCATCCAGGGTTGCTCCCCCTAACTGAACTATCCTTGGGGATACTCTCCCTGACTGAACTCTTCCTGAAACTAATCTCCCAACCTGAATTATCCTATTTATGGTGCTTCCTCGTGTACATCTAAGACATATAAGATAAGCATTCAAAAACATTCATTTTGGAGTAGAAATTACTCCTAGTCTCTGGCGAAGATATTCAAAGGCTTCCCGTGGAAGTAGTTTTGTAAAGATGTCTGCCACTTGTTCTTTTGTGCCCACATATTCAACTCTGATGTTCTTCTCTGCAACTTGTTCCCATAGAAAGTGATACTTGATTGGAATGTGCTTCGTCTTGGAGTGCATCACTGAGTTATTTGAGATATTGATGGCACTTGTATCATCACAATAGATTGGAATGGGTTCATCATACTCAACCTATATATCTGTCAGAGATTGTTTCATCCATAGAACCTATGTACAACATGATGTTGCTGCAATATAATCTACCTCGATTGTAGATAAAGATATTGATGATTGTTTATTGCTTAGCCATGATACTAAACACTCACCCAAGTAGAACGTTGCTCCACTGGTGCTTCGTCGGTCATCAATGCAACCTGCCCAATCTGCATCTGTGTAGGCAATAAGTGGTAGATCATTTCCTTTTGGATACTATAATCCAAACTCTTCCATTCCTTTGAGATATATGAAAATCCTCTTCACTGCTAATACATGTGATTCCTTTGGTGTTGCTTGAAATCGTGCCACCTTTCCAATTGCTTGCATTACATCTGGTCTGGATGTTGTCACATATAGTAGGCTATCAATCATTGACCCATATTTCCTCTGATCTATAGACTTTGAATCATCATCTTTTCTCAACTTGCAACTGGTTTGCATGGGAATGATAACTGGTTTGCAATCTTCCATTATGAACCTCTTTAGAATTTCTCTGATATACTTGGTTTGAGAAATAAAAATTCCTTGATTGCTTTGATGTATCTGAAGACCCAGAAAGAAGGATAGTTCTCCAAGTAATGACATTTCAAATTCATTCTGCATGTCCTTTGCAAATTTTTGGCTTAACCTGTCATCAGTACTTCCAAAAATAATATCACCAACATAAAATTCAATTAATAAAATACTATCTTGAGTTACCTTGATGTAGGGGTTGTTGTTTGCACTTCCTTTTCTGAACTCTGCATGTTGTAGATATTTATCCAGTCTAGAGTACCATGATCTTGTCCACTTTCATATATTTGTCCAAACCTGCCAAATATTCTTACAAATCCATCTCTTTCCATACTGTCCAAGACTCTACTTGTGTAACTGCCCATAATGCTGACCCATTTATCACTATACTATAATGAAGTCTTGATTAATCTATCAAACTGTACTTCTGTTAAATGACTTCTCTGGATATGTCTTCTCAAACTCTTCAAGCTGCTCAAAGGATGGTTCATTGGTCTGTCACAGATATCGCATAGAATCCCCCTGTCTAATATTCATACGACCTGGGAGTCTCTAAGCCGGATGGCTCAAAACAATTTCTGCTTTGATGTGTATTCATTATCATCTTCATTGGTAGATTCATCATCTCTCTGAGATCTAACTTCTTTCTTTCTATCTATGGATTCATCTTTCACTACAATAACTAAAAGTACAATCTCTTGAACTTGTTCCTTATTTACTTGTCCTTATTTTCTTTCATTTATTTTCCAAACCTTTCTATATCTGACATCCTTCTTTTTCTTTGTAGATTTTTCTTCATCTCGTTTTATTGCCAATCTTGCGATCTCTGGGACCTAGTCTTTGTTCACCCGTTCTTCATGTTTTCTTATCCATACTTTCTTATATCTGATATCAATGTTCTCTTTCATGGAAGTATCGATAATGCTTCTACAATCACGAGCTATGTGTCCATAGTTATGACATTTGTAACATTCAATGTTACATGGGGCCACATAGGCATTTCTTGCTTGAACATTTCTTTTATAATCCTTTCAATCTGCAACCTTATGTCCAAAGTTAGTACAATAAAAACAATGACCATAAGAGAAATTTGCATACCTGGGAGTGAATGATCTTCTTTGTGGTGTAGTCCTTCTGAATTTCTGCCTTGACTGATCATGATCATGATTGAAGCTTCTTTGTGGCTTGAACATGGATGGTCTTCTTGAAGATGTATCTTTATTAGTTTTCTTAGATTCTGGTTGACCATGATTCCTTCCTTTGAGTACTTCTTCATAACTCTTTCTATTTTCTACATTCTTATTTTCTAGCAACGTAGAGTGCTTCTCTTCATTCTCTACAACTGATGTGGATGTTTCTGTCTCTTCAATGTTCTTGTTGAGCTTGACGATTTTGACTCTTAGTGTGACAACTTTTTCTTCAAAATTCTCAACCTCTTCTTCTTTCTTCATTATCTGAGACTTCATGACCTCTTCTATTCTCCTTGCTTCTTCAAGTTGGATTTTCAATGTAATTATTTCTTCTTCCAGTCTTCTCTCTTCTTGACCAAACTCTTCTTCAAGTTGGTTTAAGTCATTGGTTCTTTCCTTGAGATGATCCATCAATATCTTTTCTCTCTTTTCTGCTTCTTCCTTTTGTGTTGTTATGTTGGCTTCTAAATATTTCTTTTGATATTCTAGAGTTTCTTCAATTCTTCTAGCCTCTTCTAGTTGAGCTCTTAAATTCTTGATGACCTTCTGATATTTTTCGGAACCTTAAACACTTTCCTTTTTCTTCATCAATTATTTATTAGATGACTTGTTTTCTTCTCTTTCTTTCTTTAGATATTCAATTTCACTGATCAATTTTTCTCTGTAATCAACTTCTGCTTCTTCATACTCTTCCTCTTATGAATCTGCCTGACATGATGAGCATCTTTCTTCTTGTTCTATATCTGGATCTTCTTTGGCATTTTTTGAATCTGCGATGGGTGAAGAATATATGTCATGTAACTTATCCCAATGTTCTTTGGCTAATGAAAATTTACCAACCTTTTCTCTTACCAGATTAGGTAATCCTTCCTGGATGAAATCCATTGTTATTTTGTTATTCTTCTTCAATTCCTTCTTGGCTGCAGTCTTTTCACTTTTTGAACTATCATATCCTGTAACAACTGATAGCCAAATATAATGTCTCTGTGCTTGTAAAAATACTTCTGTCCTTCTGCTCCACATCTCATACTTAAAACCATTATGACCATTAAACATTGGTACTCCATTCTCAGAATAATCCATGATCTCCTTCCAGTGATTAAACTGTTTCATGAAGGAACCAACTCTGATACCAATTGTTGGATTATTGAGAGGGGGGTGAATCAATAATAGAGCAATGTAATCCTTTTTCACCATAAAATGCAAGTGTTATATCAATGTAGCATTATCATCCAATAGTGCAGAGTAAATAAACAATGAACAAATGAGCAATCACACACATACACAATACACCAGTGTTTTATGTGGAAACCCAAAGCGGGAGAAAACCACATAATGCTTTTTCTTATATGTCTTTAAGAATTACATTCGTTGGAAGCACCAAATTCCTTTGTTTTCCAGCTGCAACTGGAAGGAGGCTCCAACCCCTAGTTTCTCAGGCTACAACCTTAGGGAAGCTCCAACTCCCCAATTCTCTGGCTACAACCAGAAGGAGTTTACAACCCCCTATGTTCTCTGGCTACAACTGAAAGGTGGTTACAACCACCTTTCCTTGCCCCATCCAACTGCCCTGGTATATAAGTAGAATGATGGAACCATTGTCACACTATCACTGTGAGATATACTATTGTAAATTTGTACCAATCAATCTACACCAAACAACCTATACCAATAAATTGAACCATGCATAAACCATGCATCAACCTATACCTCAAACTGTAATCAACATGTACATAAAAAGTGCATCAACCATGCACCAACTTGTATGTCAACTTGTACCATGAATAAGTGCATCAACCTTGCACCAAACCTATATGAATAACTTGTCCAAACAACCTATCACAAAAACATGTCTCATCAATCTCATCAACCAAATCAGATCTACTCACCAAGATCAATCACCAAGACAACTCTCAAAGATGTGCATCAACCAAGCATAACACAACAACTCATAATCATAACCAAGATCAATATGTGCTTCTAATAATATACCAATACAAGTATGCTACATCATCCATAAACCATGTGTCAACAATACTACTAACAAGTGCCTCCAACCATGTACCA